>JBBBDQ010023458.1:0-72155 GCA_037127315.1 Ascarosepion bandense
CTTTCTAAATCACCTCCCCTTACATCTTGGTACCTAACCCATGGACTGCCACCAACTTGATTATAAAAGGCGCATTTGAGCAAGAGACCAACAAAACTCTTCTAAATCACCCCTTGCTTGGTACCTAACTCCATGGACTGCCACCAACTTGATTATTGGTGTGCTGGGCGCATTTGAGCAAGAGACCAACAAAACTCTTTCTAAATCACCCTTACATCTTGGTACCTAACTCCATGGACTACCACCAACTTGATTATTATGTGCTGGGCGCATTTGAGCAAGAGACCAACAAAACTCTTCTAAATCACCCCACCTTGGTAAATTCCAACTCCATGGACTGGCCACCAACTTGATTATTATGTGCTGGGCGCATTTGAGCAAGAGACCAACAAAACTCTTTCTAAATCACCCCTTACATCTTGGTACCGAACTCCATGGACTACCACCAACTTGATTATTATGTGCTGGGCGCAGTTGAGCAAGAGACCAACAACAAAACTCTTTCTAAATCACCCCTTACATCTTGGTAAAATCTAACTCCATGGACTACCACCAACTTGATTATTATGTGCTTGGCGCAGTTGAGCAAGAGACCAACAAAACTCTTCTAAATTCCCTTACATCTTGGTACCTAACTCCATGGACTACCACCAACTTGATTATTATGTGCTGGGCGCATTTGAGCAAGAGACCAACAAAACTCTTTCTAAATCACCCCTTACATCTTGGTACCTAACTCCATGGACTGCCACCAACTTGATTATTATGTGCTGGGCGCATTTGAGCAAGAGACCAACAAAACTCTTCTAAATCACCCTTTACATCTTGGTACCCAACTCCATGGACTGCCACCAACTTGATTATTATGTGCTGGGCGCAGTTGAGCAAGAGACCAACAAAACTCTTTCTAAATCACCCCTTACATCTTGGTACCTAACTCCATGGACTACCACCAACTTGATTATTATGGTGCTGGCGCAGTTGAGCAAGAGACCAACAAAACTCTTCTAAATCACCCTTACATCTTGGTACCGAACTCCATGGACTACCACCAACTTGATTATTGGTAAAGCTATGCAGTTGAGCAAGAGACCAACAAACTCTTCTAAATCACCCCTTACATCTGGTACCTATCTCCATGGACTACCACCAACTTGATTATTATGTGCTGGGCGCAGTTGAGCAAGAGACCAACAAAACTCTTCTAAATCACCCCTTACATCTTGGTACCTATCTCCATGGACTACCACCAACTTTGATTATTATGTGCTGGGCGCAGTTGAGCAAGAGACCAACAAAACTCTTCTAAATCACCCCCTTACATCTTGGTACCTATCTCCGACTACCACCAACTTGATTATTGCGTGCTGGGCGCAGTTGAGCAAGAGACCAACAAAACTCTTCTAAATCACCCCTTACATCTTGGTACCTATCTCCATGACTACCACCAACTTGATTATTATGTGCTGGGCGCAGTTGAGCAAGAATGTCAAAACTCTTCTAAATCACCCTCACATCTTGGTACCTAACTCCATGGACTGTCACCAACTTGGATTATTATGTGCTGGGTGCAGTTGAGCAAGAGACCAACAAAACTCTTCTAAATCACCCCTTACATCTGGTACCTAACTCCATGGACTACCACCAACTACTATTATGTGCCGGGCGCAGTTGAGCAAGAGACCAACAAACTCTTTCTAAATCACCCTTACATCTTGGTACCGAACTCCATGGACTACCACCAACTTGATTATTGCGTGCTTGGCGCAGTTGAGCAAGAGACCAACAAACTCTTCTAAATCACCCTCACATCTGTACCGAACTCCATGGACTGCCACCCACTTTTGATTATTATGTGCTGGGCGCAGTTGAGCAAGAGACCAACAAAACTCTTTCTAAATCACCCCCTTACATCTGGTACCTATCTCCATGGACTACCACCAAATTGATTATTATGTGCTGGGCGCAGTTGAGCAAGAGACCAACAAAACTCTTTCTAAATCACCCCTTACATCTTGGTACCTATCTCCATGGACTACCACCAAATTGATTATTATGTGCTGGGCGCAGTTGAGCAAGAGACCAACAAAACTCTTTCTAATCACCCTACATCTTGGAGTACCTATCTCCATGGACTACCACCAAATTGATTATTGCGTGCTGGGCGCATTTGAGCAAGAGACCAACAAAACTCTTCTAAATCACCCCTTACATCTTGGTACCTATCTCCATGGACTACCACCAAATTGATTATTATGTGCTGCATTTGAGCAAGAGACCAACAAACTCTTTCTAAATCACCCTTACATCTGGGTACCGAACTCCATGGACTGCCACCAAATTGATTATTATGTGCTTGGCGCAGTTGAGCAAGAGACCAACAAACTCTTCTAAATCACCCCTTACATCTTGGTACCCATTCCATGGACTACCACCAAATTGATTATTATGTGCTGGGCGCAGTTGATAAGACCAACAAAACTCTTCTAAATCACCCCTTACATCTTGGTACCTAACTCCATGGACTACCACCAAATTGATTATTATGTGCTGGGCGCAGTTGAGCAAGAGACCAACAAACTCTTCTAAATCACCCCTTACATCTTGGTACCGAACTCCATGGACTACCACCAAATTGATTATTATGTGCTGGGCGCATTTGGAAGAGACCAACAAAACTCTTCTAAATCACCCTTACATCTTGGTACCTATCTCCATGGACTACCACCAAATTGATTATTATGTGCTTGGCGCAGTTGAGCAAGAGACCAACAAAACTCTTCTAAATCACCCTTACATCTTGGTACCTATCTCCATGGACTACCACCAAATTGATTATTATGTGCTTGGCGCAGTTGAGCAAGAGACCAACAAAACTCTTTCTAAATCACCCCTTAATCTTGGTACCTATCTCCATGGACTACCACCAAATTGATTATGTGCTGGGCGCAGTTGAGCAAGAGACCAACAAAACTCTTCTAAATCACCCCTTACATCTTGGTACCGAACTCATGGACTACCACCAAATTGATTATTATGTGCTGGGCGCATTTGAGCAAGAGACCAACAAAACTCTTTCTAAATCACCCCTTACATCTTGGTACCTATTCCATGGACTACCACCAAATTGGATTATTGTGTGCTTGGCGCAGTTGAGCAAGAGACCAACAAAACTCTTCTAAATCACCCCTTACATCTTGGTACCTAATACGGACTACCACCAAATTGATTATTATGTGCTGGGCGCAGTTGAGCAAGAGACCAACAAAACTCTTCTAAATCACCCCTTACATCTTGGTACCTATCTCCATGGACTACCACCAAATTGATTATTATGTGCTGGGCGCAGCTGGAGCAAGAGACCAACAAAACTCTTCTAAATCACCCTTTACATCTTGGTACCTATCTCCATGGACTACCACCAAATTGATTATTGCAAAAGGCGCAGTTGAAGAGACCAACAAAACTCTTCTAAATCACCCTCTACATCTTGGTACCTATCTCCATGGACTACCACCAAATTGATTATTATGTGCTGGGCGCAGTTGAGCAAGAGACCAACAAAACTCTTTCTAAATCACCCTTACATCTGGTACCCATTCCATGGACTACCACCAAATTGATTATTATGTGCCATGCAGTTGAGCAAGAGACCAACAAAACTCTTTCTAAATCACCCCTTACATCTTGGTACCTATCTCCATGGACTACCACCAAATTGGATTATTAAAGCTTGGCGCAGTTGAGCAAGAGACCAACAAAACTCTTTCTAAATCACCCTTACATCTTGGTACCTATCTCCATGGACTACCACCAAATTGATTATTATGTGCTGGGCGCAGTTGAGCAAGAGACCAACAAAACTCTTTCTAAATCACCCTTACATCTTGGTACCTAACTCCATGGACTACCACCAAATATTATGCTGGGCGCAGTTGAGCAAGAGACCAACAAAACTCTTCTAAATCACCCCCTACATCTTGCAATTCCATTCCATGGACTACCACCAAATTGATTATTGCGTGCTGGGCGCAGTTGAGCAAGAGACCAACAAAACTCTTTCTAAATCACCCCTTACATCTTGGTACCTAACTCCATGGACTACCACCAAATTGATTATTATGTGCTGGGCGCAGTTGAGCAAGAGACCAACAAACCTTCTAAATCACCCCTTACATCTGGTACCTATCTCCATGGACTACCACCAAATTGATTATTATGTGCTGGGCGCAGTTGAGCAAGAGACCAACAAAACTCTTCTAAATCACCCCTTACATCTTGGTACCTATCTCCATGGACTACGACCAAATTGATTATTATGTGCTGGGCGCAGTTGAGCAAGAGACCAACAAAACTCTTTCTAAATCACCCCTTACATCTTGGTACCTATCTCCATGGACTACCACCAAATTGATTATTATGTGCTTGGCGCAGTTGAGCAAGAGACCAACAAAACTCTTCTAAATCACCCCTTACATCTTGGTACCGAACTCCATGACTGCCACCCACTTGATTATTATGTGCTGGGCGCAGTTGAGCAAGAGACCAACAAAACTCTTCTAACAATTCCTTACATCTTGGTACCTATCTCCATGGACTACCACCAAATTGATTATTATGTGCTGGGCGCAGTTGAGCAAGAGACCAACAAAACTCTTTCTAAATCACCCCCTACATCTTGGTACCTATCTCCATGGACTACCACCACCAATTATTATGTGCTGCTTAAAGGAGAGCAAGAGACCAACAAAACTCTTCTAAATCACCCTTACATCTTGGTACCTATCTCCATGGACTACTACCAAATTGATTATTATGTGCTGGGCGCATTTGAGCAAGAGACCAACAAAACTCTTTCTAAATCACCCCTTACATCTGGTACCTATCTCCATGGACTACCACCAAATTGATTATTATGTGCTGGGCGCATTTGAGCAAGAGACCAACAAAACTCTTCTAAATCACCCTCATCTTGGTACCGAACTCCATGGACTACCACCAACTTGATTATTATGTGCTTGGCGCAGTTGAGCAAGAGACCAACAAAACTCTTTCTAAATCACCCCTTACATCTTGGTACCGAACTCCATGGACTGCCACCCACTTGATTATTATGTGCTGGGCGCAGTTGAGCAAGAGACCAACAACAAAACTCTTTCTAAATCACCCCTTACATCTTGGAAAATACCTATCTCCATGGACTACCACCAAATTGATTATTATGTGCTGGGCGCAGTTGAGCAAGAGACCAACAAAACTCTTCTAAATCACCCTTACATCTGGTACCTATCTCCATGGACTACCACCAAATTGATTATTATGTGCTGGGCGCAGTTGAGCAAGAGACCAACAAAACTCTTCTAAATCTACCTCACATCTTGGGCAATTGGTACCTATCTCCATGGACTACCACCAAATTGATTATTATGTGCTGGGCGCATTTGAGCAAGAGACCAACAAACTCTTCTAAATCACCCCTTACATCTTGGTACCTAACTCCATGGACTGCCACCAACTTGATTATTATGTGCTGGGCAGCTGAGCAAGAGACCAACAAAACTCTTTCTAAATCACCCTTACACTTGGTACCTAACTCCATGGACTACCACCAACTTGATTATTATGTGCTGAGCGCATTTGAGCAAGAGACCAACAAAACTCTTTCTAAATCACCCTTACATCTTGGTACCGAACTCCATGGACTACCACCAACTTGATTATTATGTGCTTGGCGCAGTTGAGCAAGAGACCAACAAAACTCTTTCTAAATCACCCCTTACATCTTGGTACCGAACTCCATGGACTGCCACTCCACTTGATTATTATGTGCTGGGCGCATTTGAGCAAGAGACCAACAAAACTCTTCTAAATCACCCCTTACATCTTGGTACTCATTCCATGGACTACCACCAAATTGATTATTATGTGCTGGGCGCAGTTGAGTAAGAGACCAACAAAACTCTTCTAAATCACCCCTTACATCTTGGTACCCATTCCATGGACTACCACCAAATTGATTATTATGTGCTGGGCGCAGTTGGAGCAAGAGACCAACAAAACTCTTTCTAAATCACCCCTTACATCTTGGTACCGAACTCCATGGACTACCACCAACTGATTATTATGTGCTTGGCGCAGTTGAGCAAGACCAACAAAACTCTTTCTAATCACCCCCTACATCTTTGGTACCGAACTCCATGGACTGCCACCCACTTGATTATTATGTGCCGGGCGCAGTTGAGCAAGAGACCAACAAACTCTTTCTAAATCACCCCCTTACATCTTGGTACCTATCTCCATGGACTACCACCAAATTGATTATTATGTGCTGGGCGCAGTTGAGCAAGAGACCAACAAAACTCTTCTAAATCACCCTTGACATCTTGGTACCTATCTCCATGGACTACCACCAAATTGATTATTGCGTGCTGGGCGCAGTTGAGCAAGAGACCAACAAAACTCTTTCTAAATCACCCTTACATCTTGGTACCGAACTCCATGGACTGCCACCCACTTGATTATTATGTGCTGGGCGCAGTTGAGCAAGAGACCAACAAAACTCTTTCTAAATCACCCCTTACATCTTGGTACCTATCTCCATGGACTACCACCAAATTGATTATTATGTGCTGGGCGCAGTTGAGCAAGAGACCAACAAACTCTTTCTAAATCACTCCCTTACATCTTGGTACCTAACTCCATGGACTGCCACCAACTTGATTATTATGTGCTGCTGCAGTTGAGCAAGAGACCAACAAAACTCTTTCTAAATCACCCCCTTACATCTTGGTACCTAACTCCATGGACTACCACCAACTTGATTATTATGTGCTGGGCGCAGTTGAGCAAGAGACCAACAAAACTCTTCTAAAATCACCCCTTACATCTTGGTACCGAACTCCATGGACTACCACCAACTTGATTATTGCGTGCTTGGCGCAGTTGAGCAAGAGACCAACAAAACTCTTTCTAAATCACCCTTACATCTTGGTACCGAACTCCATGGACTGCCACCCACTTGGATTATTATGTGCTGGGCGCAGTTGAGCAAGAGACCAACAAACTCTTTCTAAATCACCCCTTACATCTTGGTACCTATCTCCATGGACTACCACCAACTTGATTATTATGTGCTGGGCGCATTTGAGCAAGAGACCAACAAAACTCTTTCTAAATCACCCCTACATCTTGGCGGCAGTACCATCTCCATGGACTACCACCAAATTGATTATTGCGTGCTGGGCGCATTTGAGCAAGAGACCAACAAAACTCTTTCAAATCACCCCTTACACTTGGTACCGAACTCCATGGACTACCACCAACTTTGATTATTATGTGCCATGCATTTGAGCAAGAGACCAACAAAACTCTTCTAAATCACCCCTTACATCTTGGTACCTATCTCCATGGACTACCACAAACTTGATTATTATGTGCTGGGCGCATTTGAGCAAGAGACCAACAAAACTCTTTCTAAATCACCCCCTTACATCTTGGTACCTATCTCCATGGACTACCACCAACTTGATTATTATGTGCTGGGCGCAGTTGAGCAAGAGACCAACAAAACTCTTTCTAAATCACCCCTTACATCTTGGTACCCATTCCATGGACTACCACCAACTTGATTATTATGTGCTACATGCAGTTGAGCAAGAGACCAACAAACTCTTTCTAAATCACCCCTTACATCTTGGTACCTATCTCCATGGACTACCACCAACTTGATTATTATGTGCTGGGCGCAGTTGAGCAAGAGACCAACAAAACTCTTCTAAATCACCCTCTACATCTTGGTACCGAACTCCATGGACTGCCACCAACTTGGATTATTATGTGCTATGCAGTTGAGCAAGAGACCAACAAAACTCTTCTAAATCACCCCTTACATCTTTGGTACCGAACTCCATGGACTACCACCAACTTGATTATTATGTGCTTGGCGCAGTTGAGCAAGAGACCAACAAAACTCTTCTAAATCACCCCTTTACATCTTGGTACCGAACCCATGGACTACCACCAACTTGATTATTATGTGCTTGGCGCAGTTGGAGAGCAAGAGACCAACAAAACTCTTCTAAATCACCCCTTACATCTTGGTACTCATTCCATGGACTACCACCAACTTGATTATTATGTGCTGGGCGCAGTTGAGCAAGAGACCAACAAAACTCTTTCTAAATCTACCCCTTACATCTGGTACTGAACTCCATGGACTGCCACCAACTTGATTATTATGTGCTGGGCGCAGTTGAGCAAGAGACCAACAAAACTCTTCTAAATCACCTCATACATCTGGTACCGAACTCCATGGACTACCACCAACTTGATTATTGTGCTTGGCGCAGTTGAGCAAGAGACCAACAAAACTCTTTCTAAATCACCCCTTACATCTGGTACCGAACTCCATGGACTACCACCAACTTGATTATTATGTGCTTGGCGCAGTTGAGCAAGAGACCAACAAAACTCTTCTAAATCACCCCTTACATCTTGGTACCTATCTCCATGGACTACCACCAACTGATTATTATGTGCTTGGCGCAGTTGAGCAAGAGACCAACAAAACTCTTCTAAATCACCCTCTACATCTTGGTACCTAACTCCATGGACTGCCACCAACTTGATTATTGCGTGGCTTGGCGCAGTTGAAGAGACCAACAAAACTCTTCTAAATCACCCCTTACATCTTGGTACCTATCTCCATGGACTACCACCAACTTGATTATTATGTGCTTGGCGCAGTTGAGCAAGAGACCAACAAAACTCTTTCTAAATCACCCCCTTACATCTTGGTACCTAACTCCATGGACTGCCACCAACTTGATTATTATGTGCTTGGCGCAGTTGAGCAAGAGACCAACAAAACTCTTTCTAAATCACCCTTACATCTTGGTACCGAACTCCATGGACTACCACCAACTTGATTATTATGTGCTGGGCGTGCTGAGCAAGAGACCAACAAAACTCTTCTAAATCACCCCTTACATCTTGGTACCTATCTCCATGGACTACCACCAACTTGATTATTATGCTTGGCGCAGTTGAGCAAGAGACCAACAAACTCTTTCTAAATCACCCCTTACATCTTGGTACCGAACTCCATGGACTACCACCAACTTGATTATTATGTGCTTGGCGCAGTTGAGCAAGAGACCAACAAAACTCTTTCTAAATCACCCTTACATCTTGGTACCGAACTCCATGGACTACCACCAACTTGGATTATTGCAAAAGCCATGCAGTTGAGCAAGAGACCAACAAAAACTCTTCTAAATCACCCCTTACATCTTGGTACCTAACTCCATGGACTGCTACCAACTTCATTATGTGCTTGGCGCAGTTGAGCAAGAGACCAACAAAACTCTTTCTAAATCACCCCTTACATCTGGTACCGAACCATGGACTACCACCAACTTGATTATTGGTGCTTGGCGCAGTTGAGCAAGAGACCAACAAAACTCTTTCTAAATCACCCCTTACATCTTGGTACCTATCTCCATGGACTACCACCAACTTGATTATTATGTGCTGGGCGCAGTTGAGCAAGAGACCAACAAACTCTTCTAAATCACCCTACATCTTGGTACCGAACTCCATGGACTACCACCAACTTGATTATTATGTGTTTGGCGCAGTTGAGCAAGAGACCAACAAAACTCTTCTAAATCACCCCCTTACATCTTGGTACCGAACTCCATGGACTACCACCAACTTGATTATTATGTGCTGGGCGCAGTTGAGCAAGAGACCAACAAAACTCTTTCTAAATCACCCCTTTACATCTTGGTACCTATCTCCATGGACTGCCACCCACTTGATTATTATGTGCTGGGCGCATTTGAGCAAGAGACCAACAAAACTCTTCTAAATCACCCCTTACATCTTGGTACCTATCTCCATGGACTACCACCAACTTGATTATTATGTGCTGGGCGCAGTTGAGCAAGAGACCAACAAAACTCTTTCTAAATCACCCCTTACATCTTGGTACCTAACTCCATGGACTGCTTACCCACTTGATTATTATGTGCTGGGCGCATTTGAGCAAGAGACCAACAAAACTCTTTCAAATCACCCCCTTACATCTTGGTACCGAACTCCATGGACTGCCACCAACTTTTGATTATTATGTGCTGGGCGTAGTTGAGTAAGAGACCAACAAACTCTTCTAAATCACCCCTTACATCTTGGTACCGAACTCCATGGACTACCACCAACTTTGATTATGTGCTGGGCGCAGTTGAGCAAGAGACCAACAAAACTCTTTCTAAATCACCCTTACATCTTGGTACCGAACTCCATGGACTACTACCAACTTGATTATTATGTGCTGGGCGCAGTTGAGCAAGAGACCAACAAACTCTTCTAAATCACTCCCTTACATCTTGGTACCGAACTCATGGACTGCCACCCCACTTGATTATTATGTGCTGGGCGCATTTGAGCAAAGAGACCAACAACAAAACTCTTCTAAATCACCCTTACATCTTGGTACCGAACTCCATGGACTGCCACCAACTTGATTATTATGTGCTGGGCGCATTTGAGCAAGAGACCAACAAACTCTTCTAAATCACCCCTTACATCTTGGTACCGAACTCCATGGACTGCCGTTACCCACTTGATTATTATGTGCTGGGCGCATTTGAGCAAGAGACCAACAAAAACTCTTCTAAATCACCCCTTACATCTTGGTACCGAACTCCATGGACTGCCACCAACTTGATTATTATGTGCTGGGCGCATTTGAGCAAGAGACCAACAAAACCTTTCTAAATCACCCCTTACATCTTGGTACCGAACTCCATGGACTGCCACCCACTTGATTATTATAAAAAGGCGCATTTGAGCAAGAGACCAACAAAACTCTTCTAAATCACCCCTTACATCTTGGTACCGAACTCCATGGACTACCACCAACTTGATTATTATGTGCTGGGCGCATTTGAGCAAGAGACCAACAAAACTCTTCTAAATCACCCTTACATCTTGGTACCTAACTCCATGGACTGCCACCCACTTCTGATTATTATGTGCTGGGCGCATTTGAGCAAGAGACCAACAAAACTCTTTCTAAATCACCCCTTACATCTGGTACCGGAACTCCATGGACTGCCACCAACTTGATTATTATGTGCTGGGCGCAGTTGAGCAAGAGACCAACAAAACCCTTTCTAAATCACCCCCCATGACCTTGGTACCGAACTCCATGGACTACCACCAACTTGATTATTATGTGCTGGGCGCAGTTGAGCAAGAGACCAACAAAACTCTTCTAAATCACCCCTTTACATCTTGGTACCTAACTCCATGGACTGCCACCCACTTGATTATTGCGTGCTGGGCGCAGTTGAGCAAGAGACCAACAAAACTCTTCTAAATCACCCCTTACATCTTGGTACCGAACTCCATGTACTGCCACCACTTGATTATTATGTGCTGGGCGCATTTGAGCAAGAGACCAACAAAACTCTTTCTAAATCACCCTCTTACATCTTGGTACCGAACTCCATGGACTGCCACCAACTTTTTGATTATTATGTGCTGGGCGCATTTGAGCAAGACCAACAAAACTCTTCTAAATCACCCCTTACATCTTGGTACCGAACTCCATGGACTGCCACCAACTTGGATTATTATGTGCTGGGCGCATTTGAGCAAGAGACCAACAAAACTCTTTCTAAATCACCCCTTACATCTTGGTACCGAACTCCATGGACTGCCACCCACTTGATTATTATGTGCTGGGCGCATTTGAGCAAGAGACCAACAAAACTCTTCTAAATCACCCTTTACATCTTGGTACCGAACTCCATGGACTGCCACCAACTTTGATTATTGCGTGCTGGGCGCAGTTGAGCAAGAGACCAACAAAACTCTTTCTAAATCACCCTTACATCTTGGTACCGAACTCCATGGACTGCCACCAACTTGGAGGTTATGTGCTGGGCGCATTTGAGCAAGAGACCAACAAAACTCTTCTAAATCACCCCTTACATCTTGGTACCGAACTCCATGGACTGCCACCAACTTGATTATTATGTGCTGGGCGCATTTGAGCAAAGAGACCAACAAAACTCTTCTAAATCACCCTTACATCTTGGTACCGAACCCATGGACTGCCACCAACTTGATTATTATGTGCTGGGCGCAGTTGGAGCAAGAGACCAACAAAACTCTTCTAAATCACCCTTACATCTTGGTACCGAACTCCATGGACTGCCACCAACTTGATTATTATGTGCTGGGCGCATTTGAGCAAGAGACCAACAAAACTCTTTCTAAATCACCCTTACATCTTGGTACCGAACTCCATGGACTGCCACCAACTTGGATTATTGGTAAAAGGCGCATTTGAGCAAGAGACCAACAAAACTCTTCTAAATCACCCCTTACATCTTGGTACCGAACTCCATGGACTGCCACCCACTTGATTATTGCGTGCTGGGCGCATTTGAGCAAGAGACCAACAAACTCTTCTAAATCACCCCTTACATCTGGTACCGAACTCCATGGACTAACAACTGATTATTATGTGCTTGGCGCATTTGAGCAAGAGACCAACAAAACTCTTCTAAATCACCCCTTACATCTTGGTACCGAACTCCATGGACTGCCACCAACTTGATTATTATGTGCTGGGCGCATTTGAGCAAGAGACCAACAAAACTCTTTCTAAATCACCCCTTACATCTTGGTACCGAACTCCATGGACTGCCACCAACTTGATTATTATGTGCTGGGCGCATTTGAGCAAGAGACCAACAAAAACTCTTCTAAATCACCCCTTACATCTTGGTACCGAACCTATGGACTGCCACCAACGGATTATTATGTGCTGGGCGCATTTGAGCAAGAGACCAACAAAACTCTTTCTAAATCACCCCTTACATCTTGGTACCGAACTCCATGGACTGCCACCAACTTGATTATTATGTGCTGGGCGCAGCTGGAGCAAGAGACCAACAAAACTCTTCTAAATCACCCCTTACATCTTGGTACCGAACTCCATGGACTGCCACCAACTTGATTATTATGTGCTGGGTGCATTTGAGCAAGAGACCAACAAAACTCTTCTAAATCACCCTTACATCTTGGGTACCGAACCCATGGACTGCCACCAACTTGATTATTATGTGCTGGGCGCATTTGAGCAAGAGACCAACAAAACTCTTTCTAAATCACCCTCACATCTTGGTACCGAACTCCATGGACTGCCACCCACTTGATTATTATAAAAGTTGGCATTTGAGCAAGAGACCAAACTCTTTCTAAATCACCCTTACATCTTGGTACCGAACTCCATGGACTGCCACCAACTTGATTATTATGTGCTGGGCGCATTTGAGCAAGAGACCAACAAAACTCTTTCTAAATCACCCCCTACATCCTTGGTACCGAACTCCATGGACTGCCACCCACTTGATTATTATGTGCTGGGCGCATTTGAGCAAGAGACCAACAAAAACTCTTCTAAATCACCCCCTTACATCTTTGGCGGTACCGAACTCCATGACTGCCACCAACTTGGATTATTATGTGCTGGGCGCAGTTGAGCAAGAGACCAACAAAACTTCTTCTAAATCACCCTTACATCTTGGTACCGAACTCCATGGACTACCACCAACTATTATGTGCTGGGCGCAGTTGAGCAAGAGACCAACAAAACTCTTCTAAATCACCCTTACATCTTGGTACCTAACTCCATGGACTGCCACCCACTTGATTATTGCGTGCTGGGCGCAGTTGAGCAAGAGACCAACAAACTCTTTCTAAATCACCCTCACATCTTGGTACCGAACTCCATGGACTGCCACTCCACTTGATTATTATGTGCTGGGCGCATTTGAGCAAGAGACCAACAAAACTCTTTCTAAATCACCCTCATCTTGGTACCGAACTCCATGGACTGCCACCAACTTGATTATTATGTGCTGGGCGCATTTGAGCAAGAGACCAACAAACTCTTCTTCTAAATCACCCCTTACATCTTGGTACCGAACTCCATGGACTGCCACCCACTTGATTATTATGTGCTGGGCGCATTTGAGCAAGAGACCCAACAAAACTCTTTCTAAATCACCCCTTACATCTTGGTACCGAACCCATGGACTGCCACCAACTTGATTATTATGTGCTGGGCGCATTTGAGCAAGAGACCAACAAAACTCTTCTAAATCACCCCTTACATCTTGGTACCTAACTCCATGGACTGCCACCCACTTGATTATTGCGTGCTGGGCGCAGTTGAGCAAGAGACCAACAAAACTCTTTCTAAATCACCCCTTACATCTTGTGTACCGAACTCCATGGACTACCACCAACTTGATTATTATGTGCTTGGCGCAGCTGGAGCAAGAGACCAACAAAACTCTTTCTAAATCACCCCTTACATCTTGGTACCGAACTCCATGGACTACCACCCACTTGATTATTATGTGCTGGGCGCAGTTGAGCAAGAGACCAACAAAACTCTTCTAAATCACCCCTTACATCTTGGTACCTAACTCCATGGACTACCACCAACTTGATTATTATGTGCTGGGCGCAGTTGAGCAAGAGACCAACAAAACTCTTTCTAAATCACCCCTTACATCTTGGTACCGAACTCCATGGACTACCACCAACTTGATTATGTGCTGGGCGCAGTTGAGCAAGAGACCAACAAAACTCTTTCTAAATCACCCTTACATCTTGGTACCGAACTCCATGGACTACCACCAACTTGATTATTATGTGCTTGGCGCAGCTGGAGCAAGAGACCAACAAACTCTTTCTAAATCACCCCTTACATCTTGGTACCTAACTCCATGGACTACCACCCACTTGATTATTATGTGCTGGGCGCAGTTGAGCAAGAGACCAACAAAACTCTTTCTAAATCACCCCTTACATCTTGGTACCGAACTCCATGGACTACCACCAACTTGATTATTATGTGCTTGGCGCAGTTGAGCAAGAGACCAACAAAACTCTTCTAAATCACCCCTTACATCTTGGTACCGAACTCCATGGACTACCACCCACTTGATTATTATGTGCTGGGCGCAGTTGAGCAAGAGACCAACAAAACTCTTCTAAATCACCCCCTACATCTTGGTACCTAACTCCATGGACTACCACCCACTTGATTATTGCGTGCTGGGCGCAGTTGAGCAAGAGACCAACAAAACTCTTTCTAAATCACCCCTTACATCTGGTACCTAACTCCATGCACCACCAACTGATTATTATGTGCTGGGCGCAGTTGAGCAAGAGACCAACAAACTCTTTCTAAATCACCCCTTACATCTTGGTACCGAACTCCATGGACTACCACCAACTTGATTATTATGTGCTT
Organism: Ascarosepion bandense; assembly: GCA_037127315.1. Classification (NCBI taxonomy): domain Eukaryota; kingdom Metazoa; phylum Mollusca; class Cephalopoda; order Sepiida; family Sepiidae; genus Ascarosepion; species Ascarosepion bandense. Next base: position 15,344 of record JBBBDQ010023458.1, read on the forward strand.
GGCGCAGTTGAGCAAGAGACCAACAAAACTCTTCTAAATCACCCCTTACATCTTGGTACCTAATCCATGGACTACTACCCACTTGATTATTATGTGCCAAGCGCAGTTGAGCAAGAGACCAACAAAAACTCTTTCTAAATCACCCCTTACATCTTGGTACCGAACTCCATGGACTACCACCAACTTGATTATTGCGTGCTTGGCGCAGTTGAGCAAGAGACCAACAAAACTCTTCTAAAATCACCCTTACATCTAGTACCTAACTCCATGGACTACCACCCACTTGATTATTATGTGCTGGGCGCAGTTGAGCAAGAGACCAACAAAACTCTTCTAAATCACCCCTTACATCTTGGTACCGAACTCCATGGACTACCACCGTTGGATTATTGCAGCTTGGCGCAGTTGAGCAAGAGACCAACAAAACTCTTCTAAATCACCCCTTACATCTTGGTACCGAACTCCATGGACTACCACCAACTTGATTATTATGTGCTGGGCGCATTTGAGCAAGAGACCAACAAAACTCTTTCTAAATCACCCCTTACATCTTGGTACCGAACTCCATGGACTACCACCCACTTGATTATTATGTGCTGGGCGCTGAGCAAGAGACCAACAAAACTCTTTCTAAATCACCCCCTACATCTTGAAAATCTTAACTCCATGGACTACCACCAACTTGATTATTATGTGCTGGGCGCAGTTGAGCAAGAGACCAACAAAACTCTTTCTAAATCACCCCTTACATCTTGGTACCGAACTCCATGGACTACCACCAAATTGATTATTGCGCCGGGCGCATTTGAGCAAGAGACCAACAAAAACTTTTCTAAATCACCCTACATCTTGGTACCGAACTCCATGGACTACCACCAACTTGATTATTATGTGCTGGGCGCATTTGAGCAAGAGACCAACAAACTCTTCTAAATCACCCTTACATCTTGGTACCGAACTCCATGGACTACCACCAACTTGATTATTATGTGCTGGGCGCATTTGAGCAAGAGACCAACAAAACTCTTTCTAAATCACCCCCCACATCTTGGTACCTAACTCCATGGACTACCACCAACTTGATTATTATGTGCCGGGCGCAGTTGAGCAAGAGACCAACAAAAACTCTTCTAAATCACCCCTTACATCTTGGTACCGAACTCCATGGACTACCACCAACTTGATTATGTGCTGGGCGCATTTGAGCAAGAGACCAACAAAACTCTTTCTAAATCACCCTTACATCTTGGTACCGAACTCCATGGACTACCACCAACTTGATTATTATGTGCTGGGCGCAGTTGAGCAAGAGACCAACAAAACTCTTCTAAATCACCCTTACATCTTGGGTACCGAACTCCATGGACTGCCACCACTTGATTATTATGTGCTGGGCGCATTTGAGCAAGAGACCAACAAAACTCTTCTTAAATCACCCCTTACATCTTGGTACGAACTCCATGGACTACCACCAACTTGATTATGTGCTGGGCGACACGGAGCAAGAGACCAACAAAACTCTTTCTAAATCACCCTTTACATCTTGGGTACCGAACTCCATGGACTACCACCAACTTGATTATTATGTGCTGGGCGCATTTGAGCAAGAGACCAACAAAACTCTTCTAAATCACCCTTTACATCTGGTACCTAACTCCATGGACTACCACCAACTTGATTATTATGTGCTGGGCGCATTTGAGCAAGAGACCAACAAAACTCTTTCTAAATCACCCCTTACATCTTGGTACCTATCTCCATGGACTACCACCAAATTGATTATTATGTGCTGGGCGCATTTGAGCAAGGAGACCAACAAAACTCTTTCTAAATCACCCCTTACATCTTGGTACCGAACTCCATGGACTACCACCAACTTTGATTATTATGTGCTGGGCGCTCGAGCAAGAGACCAACAAAACTCTTCTAAATCACCCTTACATCTTGGTACCGGAACTCCATGGACTACCACCAAATTGATTATTAGTGTGCTGGGCGCATTTGAGCAAGAGACCAACAAAACTCTTCTAAATCACCCCTTACATCTTGGTACCGGAACTCCATGGACTACCACCAAATTGATTATTATGTGCTGGGCGCAGTTGGAGCAAGAGACCAACAAAACTCTTCTAAATCACCCTTACATCTTGGTACCGAACTCCATGGACTACCACCAACTTTGATTATTAGTGTGCTACATTTGAGCAAGAGACCAACAAAACTCTTCTAAATCACCCCCTTACATCTTGGTACCGAACTCCATGGACTACCACCAAATTGATTATTATGTGCTGGGCGCATTTGAGCAAGAGACCAACAAAAACCTTTCAAATCACCCCTTACATCTTGGTACCGGAACTCCATGGACTACTCACCAAATTGATTATTATGTGCTGGGCGCAGTTGAGCAAGAGACCAACAAAACTCTTCTAAATCACCCCTTACATCTTGGTACTGAACTCCATGGACTACCACCAACTTGGATTATTATGTGCTGGGCGCATTTGAGCAAGAGACCAACAAAACTCTTTCTAAATCACCCCTTACATCTGGTACCGAACTCCATGGACTACTCACTCACAAATTGATTATTATGTGCTGGGCGCATTTGAGCAAGAGACCAACAAAACTCTTCTAAATCACCCTTACATCTTGGTACCGAACTCCATGGACTACCACCAAATTGATTATTATGTGCTGGGCGCAGTTGAGCAAGAGACCAACAAAACTCTTCTAAATCACCCTCTACATCTTGGTACCGAACTCCATGGACTACCACCAACTTGATTATTGGTGCTGGGCGCATTTGAGCAAGAGACCAACAAAACTCTTTCTAAATCACCCTTACATCTTGGTACCGAACTCCATGGACTACCACCAAATTGATTATGTGCTGGGCGCAGTTGAGCAAGAGACCAACAAAACTCTTCTTAAATCACCCCTTACATCTTGGTACCTAACTCCATGGACTACCACCAACTTGATTATTATGTGCTGGGCGCATTTGAGCAAGAGACCAACAAACTCTTCTAAATCACCCCTTACATCTTGGTACCGAACTCCATGGACTACCACCAAATTGATTATTGCGTGCTGGGCGCAGTTGGCAAGAGACCAACAAAACTCTTCTAATCACTTACATCTTGGTACCGAACTCCATGGACTACCACCAAATTGATTATTATGTGCTGGGCGCAGTTGAGCAAGAGACCAACAAAACTCTTTCTAAATCACCCCTTACATCTTGGTACCTAACTCCATGGACTGCCACCAACTTGATTATTATGTGCTGGGCGCATTTGAGCAAGAGACCAACAAAACTCTTCTAAATCACCTCACATCTTGGTACCGAACTCCATGGACTACCACCAACTTGATTATTATGTGCCGGGCGCATTTGAGCAAGAGACCAAAACTCTTTCTAAATCACCCTTACATCTTGGTACCGAACTCCATGGACTACCACCAAATTGATTATTATGTGCTGGGCGCAGTTGAGCAAGAGACCAACAAAACTCTTTCTAAATCACCCCTTACATCCTTGGTACCGAACTCCATGGACTACCACCAAATTGATTATTATGTGCTGGGCGCAGTTGGAGAGACCAACAAAACTCTTTCTAAATCACCCTTACATCTTGGTACCGAACTCCATGGACTACCACCAACTTGGATTATTATGTGCTGCTTTGAGCAAGAGACCAACAAAACTCTTTCTAAATCACCCCTTACATCTTGGTACCGAACTCCATGGACTACCACTAAATTGATTATTATGTGCTGGGTGCAGTTGAGCAAGAGACCAACAAAAACTCTTCTAAATCACCCCTTACATCTTGGTACCGAACTCCATGGACTACCACCAACTTGATTATTATGTGCTGGGCGCATTTGAGCAAGAGACCAACAAACTCTTTCTAAATCACCCTTACATCTTGGTACCGAACTCCATGGACTACCACCAAATTGATTATTATGTGCTGGGCGCAGTTGAGCAAGAGACCAACAAAACTCTTCTAAATCACCCCTTACATCTTGGTACCGAACTCCATGGACTACCACCAACTTGATTATTATGTGCTGGGCGCATTTGAGCAAGAGACCAACAAAACTCTTCTAACAATTCCTTACATCTTTTGGTACCGGAACTCCATGGACTACCACCAACTTGATTATTATGTGCTGGGCGCATTTGAGCAAGAGACCAACAAAACTCTTCTAAATCACCCCTTACATCTTGGTACCGAACTCCATGGACTACCACCAACTTGATTATTATGTGCTGGGCGCATTTGAGCAAGAGACCAACAAAACTCTTTCTAAATCACCCCTTACATCTTGGTACCGAACTCCATGGACTACCACCAAATTGGATTATTGGGTGTGCCGGGCGCAGTTGAGCAAGAGACCAACTCTTTCTAAATCACCCCTTTACATCTTGGTACCGAACTCCATGGACTACCACCAACTTGATTATTATGTGCCAAGTGCATTTGAGCAAGAGACCAACAAAACTCTTTCTAAATCACCCCCTTACATCTTGGGTACCGAACTCCATGGACTACCACCAAATTGATTATTATGTGCTGGGCGCAGTTGAGCAAGAGACCAACAAAACTCTTCTAAATCACCCTCACATCTTGGTACCGAACTCCATGGACTACCACCAACTTGATTATTATGTGCTGGGCGCATTTGAGCAAGAGACCAACAAAACTCTTTCTAAATCACCCCTTACATCTGGTACCGAACTCCATGGACTACCACCAAATTGATTATTATGTGCTGGGCGCATTTGAGCAAGAGACCAACAAATACTCTTCTAAATCACCCCTTACATCTTGGTACCGAACTCCATGGACTGCCACCCACTTGATTATTATGTGCTGGGCGCAGTTGAGCAAGAGACCAACAAAAACTCTTTCTAAATCACCCCTTACATCTTGGTACCTATTCCATGGACTACCACCAACTTGATTATTATGTGCTGGGCGCAGTTGAGCAAGAGACCAACAAACTCTTCTAAATCACCCCCTTACATCTTGGTACCGAACTCCATGGACTACCACCAACTTGATTATTATGTGCTGGGCGCAGTTGAGCCAGAGACCAACAAAACTCTTTCTAAATCACCCTTACATCTTGGTACCTAACTCCATGGACTACCACCAACTTGATTATTATGTGCTGGGCGCAGTTGAGCAAGAGACCAACAAAACTCTTCTAAATCACCCCTTACATCTTGGTACCTAACTCCATGGACTACCACCAACTTGATTATTATGTGCTTGGCGCAGTTGAGCAAGAGACCAACAAAACTCTTCTAAATCACCCTTACATCTTGGTACCGAACTCCATGGACTACCAACTTGGATTATTATGTGCTGGGCGCAGTTGAGCCAGAGACCAACAAAACTCTTCTAAATCACCCTTACATCTGGTACCGAACCCATGGACTACCACCAACTTGATTATTATGTGCTGGGCGCAGTTGAGCAAGAGACCAACAAAACTCTTCTAAATCACCCCTTACATCTTGGTACCTAACTCCATGGACTACCACCAACTTGATTATTATGTGCTGGGTGCAGTTGAGCAAGAGACCAACAAAACTCTTTCTAAATCACCCCCTTACATCTTGGTACCGAACTCCATGGACTACCACCAACTTGATTATTATGTGCTGGGCGCAGTTGAGCAAGAGACCAACAAAACTCTTCTAAATCACCCCTTACATCTTGGTGAATCTAACTCCATGGACTACCACCAACTTGATTATTGTGTGCTGGGCGCAGTTGAGCAAGAGACCAACAAAACTCTTTCTAAATCACCCTTACATCTTGGTACCGAACTCCATGGACTACCACCAACTTGATTATTATGTGCTGGGCGCAGTTGAGCAAGAGACCAACAAAACTCTTCTAAATCACCCCTTACATCTTGGCGGTACCTAACTCCATGGACTACCACCAACTTGATTATTATGTGCTGGGCGCAGTTGAGCAAGAGACCAACAAAACTCTTCTAAATCACCCCTTACATCTTGGTACCGAACTCCATGGACTACCACCAAATTGATTATTGCAAAGCTGGGCGCATTTGAGCAAGAGACCAACAAGTTTTCTAAATCACCCCCACATCTTGGTACCTATCTCCATGGACTACCACCCACTTGATTATTATGTGCTGGGCGCAGTTGAGCAAGAGACCAACAAAACTCTTTCTAAATCACCCCTTACATCTTGGTACCGAACTCCATGGACTACCACCAAATTGATTATTATGTGCTGGGCGCATTTGAGCAAGAGACCAACAAAACTCTTTCTAAATCACCCCTTACATCTTGGTACCGAACTCCATGGACTACCACCAAATTGATTATTATGTGCTTGGCGCATTTGAGCAAGAGACCAACAAAACTCTTTCTAAATCACCCTCTACATCTTGGTACCGAACTCCATGGACTACCACCAAATTGATTATTATGTGCTGGGCGCATTTGAGCAAGAGACCAACAAAACTCTTTCTAAATCACTCTTTGGTACCGAACTCCATGGACTACCACCAAATTGGATTATTGCGTGCTGGGCGCATTTGAGCAAGAGACCAACAACAAACTCTTCTAAATCACCCCTTACATCTTGGTACCGAACTCCATGGACTACCACCAAATTGATTATTATGTGCTGGGCGCATTTGAGCAAGAGACCAACAAAACTCTTCTAAATCACCCCTTACATCTTGGGTACCGAACCCATGGACTACCACCAAATTGATTATTATGTGCTGGGCGCAGTTGAGCAAGAGACCAACAAAACTCTTCTAAATCACCCTACATCTTGGTACCGAACTCCATGGACTGCCACCCACTTGATTATTATGTGCTGGGCGCATTTGAGCAAGAGACCAACAAAAACTCTTCTAAATCACCCCTTACATCTTGGTACCTATCTCCATGGACTACCACCCACTTGATTATTATGTGCCATGCTGGAGCAAGAGACCAACAAAACTCCTTCTAAATCACCCCCAAGACCTGGTACCGAACTCCATGGACTGCCACCCACTTGATTATTGCGTGCTACGCTGAGCAAGAGACCAACAAAACTCTTTCTAAATCACCCCCTACATCTAAGTACCGAACTCCATGGACTACCACCAAATTGATTATTATGTGCTGGGCGTACGGAGCAAGAGACCAACAAAACTCTTCTAAATCACCCCTTACATCTTGGTACCGAACTCCATGGACTACCACCAAATTGATTATTATGTGCTGGGCGCAGTTGCTAAGAGACCAACAAAACTCTTCTAAATCACCCCATCTTGGTACCGAACTCCATGGACTACCACCAAATTGATTATTATGTGCTGGGCGCATTTGAGCAAGAGACCAACAAAACTCTTCTAAATCACCCCTTACATCTTGGTACCGAACTCCATGGACTACCACCAAATTGATTATTATGTGCTGGGCGCAGTTGAGCAAGAGACCAACAAACTCTTTCTAAATCACCCCTTACATCTTGGTACCGAACTCCATGGACTGCTAAGCCACCACTTGATTATTATGTGCTGGGCGCATTTGAGCAAGAGACCAACAAAACTCTTTCTAAATCACCCTTTACATCTTGGTACCTATCTCCATGGACTACCACCCACTTGATTATTATGTGCTGGGCGCAGTTGAGCAAGAGACCAACAAACTCTTTCTAAATCACCCCTTACATCTTGGTACCGAACCCATGGACTGCCACCCACTTGATTATTATGTGCTGGGCGCAGTTGAGCAAGAGACCAACAAAACTCTTCTAAATCACCCCCTACATCTTGGTACCGAACTCCATGGACTACCACCAAATTGATTATTATGTGCTGGGCGCATTTGAGCAAGAGACCAACAAAACTCTTTCTAAATCACCCCTTACATCTTGGTACCAAACTCCATGGACTACCACCAAATTGATTATTATGTGCTTGGCGCATTTGAGCAAGAGACCAACAAAACTCTTTCTAAATCACCCCCTTACATCTTGGTACCGAACTCCATGGACTACCACCCACTTGATTGTTATGTGCTGGGCGCAGTTGAGCAAGAGACCAACAAAACTCTTTCTAAATCACCCCTTACATCTTGGTACCCTGAACTCCATGGACTACCACCAAATTGATTATTATGTGCTGGGCGCAGCTGAGCAAGAGACCAACAAACTCTTTCAAATCACCCCTTACATCTGGTACCGAACTCCATGGACTACCACCCACTTGATTATTGCGTGCTGGGCGCAGTTGAGCAAGAGACCAACAAAACTCTTTCTAAATCACCCCTTACATCTTGGTACCGAACTCCATGGACTACCACCAAATTGATTATTATGTGCTTGGCGCATTTGAGCAAGAGACCAACAAAACTCTTCTAAATCACCCTTACATCTTGGTACCGAACTCCATGGACTACCACCCACTTGATTATTATGTGCTGGGTGCAGTTGAGCAAGAGACCAACAAAACTCTTTCTAAATCACCCCTTACATCTTGGTACCGAACTCCATGGACTACCACCCACTTGATTATTATGTGCTGGGCGCAGTTGAGCAAGAGACCAACAAAACTCTTCTAAATCACCCCTTACATCTTGGTACCGAACTCCATGGACTACCACCAAATTGATTATTATGTGCTGGGCGCATTTGAGCAAGAGACCAACAAAACTCTTCTAAATCACCCTTTACATCTTGGTACCGAACTCCATGGACTACCACCAAATTGGATTATTATGTGCTGGGCGCATTTGAGCAAGAGACCAACAAAACTCTTTCTAAATCACCCCTTACATCTTGGTACCGAACTCCATGGACTACCACCCACTTGGATTATTATGTGCTGGGCGCAGTTGAGCAAGAGACCAACAAAACTCTTCTAAATCACCCCTTACATTTGGTACCGAACTCCATGGACTGCCACCCACTTGATTATTATGTGCTGGGCGCAGTTGAGCAAGAGACCAACAAAACTCTTTCTTAAATCACCCCTTACATCTTGGTACCGAACTCCATGGACTACCACCAAATTGATTATTATGTGCTGGGCGCATTTGAGCAAGAGACCAACAAACTCTTTCTAAATCACCCTTACATCTTGGTACCGAACTCCATGGACTACCACCAAATTGATTATTATGTGCTGGGCGCAGTTGAGCAAGAGACCAACAAAACTCTTCTAAATCACCCCTTACATCTTGGTACCGAACTCCATGGACTGCCACCCACTTGATTATTATGTGCTGGGCGCATTTGAGCAAGAGACCAACAAAACTCTTCTAAATCACCCCTTACATCTTGGTACCTCCATTCCATGGACTACCACCCACTTGATTATTATGTGCTGGGCGCAGTTGAGCAAGAGACCAACAAAACTCTTCTAAATCACCCCTTACATCTGGTAACGGAACCTATGACTGCCACCCACTCTGATTATTATGTGCTACAGTTGAGCAAGAGACCAACAAAAACTCTTCTAAATCACCCCTTACATCTTGGTACCGAACCTCCATGGACTACCACCAAAATTGATTATTATGTGCCGGGCGCATTTGAGCAAGAGACCAACAAAACTCTTTCTAAATCACCCCTTACATCTGGTACCGAACTCCATGGACTACCACCAAATTGATTATTATGTGCCGGGCGCATTTGAGCAAGAGACCAACAAAACTCTTTCTAAATCACCCCTTACATCTTGGTACCGAACTCCATGGACTACCACCAAATTGATTATTATGTGCTGGGCGCATTTGAGCAAGAGACCAACAAAACTCTTCTAAATCACCCCCTACATCTTGGCAGTACCGAACTCCATGGACTACCAACAAATTGATTATTATGTGCTGGGCGTATTTGAGCAAGAGACCAACAAAACTCTTCTAAATCACCCCTTACATCTTTGGTACCGAACTCCATGGACTACCACTCAAATTGATTATTATGTGCTGGGCGCATTTGAGCAAGAGACCAACAAAACTCTTCTAAATCACCCTTACATCTGGTACCGAACTCCATGGACTACCACCAAATTGATTATTATGTGCTGGGCGCATTTGAGCAAGAGACCAACAAACTCTTCTAAATCACCCCTTACATCTTGGTACCGAACTCCATGGACTACCACCAACTTGATTATTATGTGCTGGGTGCATTTGAGCAAGAGACCAACAAAACTCTTTCTAAATCACCCCTTACACTTGGTACCGAACTCCATGGACTACCACCAAATTGATTATTATGTGCTGGGCGCATTTGAGCAAGAGACCAACAAAACTCTTTCTAAATCACCCCTTACATCTTGGTACCGAACTCCATGGACTACCACCAAATTGATTATTATGTGCTGGGCGCATTTGAGCAAGAGACCAACAAAACTCTTCTAAATCACCCCCTTACATCTTGGTACCGAACTCCATGGACTACCACCAAATTGATTATTATGTGCTGGGCGCAGTTGAGCAAGGAGACCAACAAAACTCTTTCTAAATCACCCCTTACATCTTGGTAACCGAACTCCATGGACTGCCACCCACTTGATTATTATGTGCTGGGCGCAGTTGAGCAAGAGACCACCAAAACTCTTTCTAAATCACCCTTACATCTTGGTACCGAACTCCATGGACTACCACCAAATTGGATTATTATGTGCTGGGCGCATTTGAGCAAGAGACCAACAAAACTCTTTCTAAATCACCCCTTACATCTTGGTACCGAACTCCATGGACTACCACCAAATTGATTATTATGTGCTGGGCGCATTTGAGCAAGAGACCAACAAAACTCTTTCTAAATCACCCCTTACATCTTGGTACCCCCATTCCATGGACTACCACCAACTTGATTATTATGTGCCGGGCGCATTTGAGCAAGAGACCAACAAAACTCTTTCTAAATCACCCCTTACATCTTGGTACCGAACTCCATGGACTACCACCAAATTGATTATTATAAAAGGCGCATTTGAGCAAGAGACCAACAAAACTCTTCTAAATCACCCCTTACATCTTGGTACCGAACTCCATGGACTACCACCAAATTGATTATTATGTGCTGGGCGCAGTTGAGCAAGAGACCAACAAAACTCTTCTAAATCACCCCTTACATCTTGGTACTGAACTCCATGGACTGCCACCCACTTGATTATTATGTGCTGGGCGCAGTTGAGCAAGAGACCAACAAAACTCTTTCTAAATCACCCTTACATCTAAGTGGTACCGAACTCCATGGACTACCACCAAATTGATTATTATGTGCTGGGCGCATTTGAGCAAGAGACCAACAAACTCTTCTAAATCACCCTTACATCTTGGTACCGAACTCCATGGACTGCCACCAAATTGATTATTATGTGCTGGGCGCATTTGCAAGAGACCAACAAAACTCTTCTAAATCACCCCTTACATCTTGGTACCGAACTCCATGGACTACCACCAAATTGATTATTATGTGCTGGGTGCATTTGAGCAAGAGACCAACAAACTCTTCTAAATCACCCCTTACATCTTGGTACCGAACCTATGGACTACTCACCAAATTGATTATTATGTGCTGGGCGCATTTGAGCAAGAGACCAACAAAACTCTTTCTAAATCACCCCTTACATCTTGGTACCGAACTCCATGGACTACCACCAACTTGATTATTATGTGCTGGGCGCATTTGAGCAAGAGACCAACAAAACTCTTTCTAAATCACCCCTTACATCTTGGTACCGAACTCCATGGACTACCACCAAATTGATTATTATGTGCTGGGCGCATTTGAGCAAGAGACCAACAAAACTCTTTCTAAATCACCCCTTACATCTTGGTACCGAACTCCATGGACTACCACCAAATTGATTATTGGTGTGCTGGGCGCATTTGAGCAAGAGACCAACAAAACTCTTTCTAAATCACCCTTACATCTTGTACCAACTCCATGGACTGCCACCCACTTGATTATTATGTGCCGGGCGCAGTTGAGCAAGAGACCAACAAAACTCTTTCTAAATCACCCTTACATCTTGGTACCGAACTCCATGGACTACCACCAAATTGATTATTATGTGCCGGGTGCATTTGAGCAAGAGACCAACAAAACTCTTCTAAATCACCCTTACATCTTGGTACCGAACTCCATGGACTACCTCAAATTGATTATTATGTGCTGGGCGCAGCTGGAGCAAGAGACCAACAAAACTCTTCTAAATCACCTCATATCTTGGTACCGAACTCCATGGACTACCACCAAATTGATTATTATGTGCTGGGCGCAGTTGAGCAAGAGACCAACAAAACTCTTTCTAAATCACCCCTTACATCTTGGTACCTATCTCCATGGACTACCACCAACTTGATTATTATGTGCTGGGCGCATTTGAGCAAGAGACCAACAAAACCTTTCAAATCACCCCTTACATCTGGTACCGAACTCATGGACTACCACCAAATTGATTATTATGTGCTGGGCGCATTTGAGCAAGAGACCAACAAAACTCTTTCTAAATCACCCCCTTACATCTTGGTACCGAACTCCATGGACTACCACCATTGATTATTATGTGCTGGGCGCATTTGAGCAAGAGACCAACAAAAACTCTTTCTAAATCACCCTTACATCTGGTACCGAACTCCATGGACTACCACCAAATTGATTATGTGCTGGGCGCATTTGAGCAAGAGACCAACAAAACTCTTTCTAAATCACCCCTTACATCTTGGTACCGAACTCCATGGACTACCACCAAATTGGAATATTATGTGCTTGGCGCAGTTGAGCAAGAGACCAACAAAACTCTTTCTAAATCACCCCCTACATCTTGGTACCGAACTCCATGGACTACCACCAAATTGATTATTATGTGCTGGGCGCAGTTGAGCAAGAGACCAACAAAACTCTTCTAAATCACCCTTACACCTTGGTACCGAACTCCATGGACTACCACCAAATTGGATTATTATGTGCTGGGCGCATTTGAGCAAGAGACCAACAAAACTCTTTCTAAATCACCCCCTACATCTTTGGTACCGAACTCCATGGACTACCACCAAATTGATTGTTATGTGCTGGGCGCAGTTGAGCAAGAGACCAACAAAACTCTTTCTAAATCACCCCCTTACATCTTGGTACCGAACTCCATGGACTACCACCAAATTGATTATTATGTGCTGGGCGCAGTTGAGCAAGAGACCAACAAAACTCTTCTAAATCACCCTACATCTTGGTACCGAACTCCATGGACTACCACCAAATTGATTATTATGTGCTACAAAGGCGCATTTGAGCAAGAGACCAACAAAACTCTTCTAAATCACCCCAAGACCTTGGTACCGAACTCCATGGACTACCACCAAATTGATTATTATGTGCTGGGCGCATTTGAGCAAGAGACCAACAAAACTCTTTCTAAATCACCCCCTACATCTTGGTACCGAACTCCATGGACTACCACCAACTTGATTATTATGTGCTGGGCGCAGTTGAGCAAGAGACCCAACAAAACTCTTCTAAATCACCCCCTACATCTTGGTACCGAACTCCATGGACTACCACCAAATTGATTATTATGTGCTGGGCGCATTTGAGCAAGAGACCAACAAAACTCTTTCTAAATCACCCCTTACATCTTGGTACCTAACTCCATGGACTACCACCAACTTGATTATTATGTGCTGGGCGCAGTTGAGCAAGAGACCAACAAAATCCTTTCTAAATCACCCTTTACATCTTGGTACCGAACTCCATGGACTACCACCAACTTGATTATTATGTGCTGGGCGCAGTTGAGCAAGAGACCAACAAAACTCTTCTAAATCACCCCCTTACATCTGGTACCTAACTCCATGGACTACCACCAAATTGATTATTATGTGCTGGGCGCAGTTGAGCAAGAGACCAACAAACTCTTCTAAATCACCCCCTACATCTTGGTACCGAACTCCATGGACTACCACCAACTTGATTATTGCGTGCTGGGCGCTGGAGCAAGAGACCAACAAAAACTCCTTCTAAATCACCCCTTACATCTTGGTACCGAACTCCATGGACTACCACCAACTTGATTTCATTGCGTGCTGGGCGCAGTTGAGCAAGAGACCAACAAAACCCTTCTAAATCACCCCTTACATCTTGGTACCGAACTCCATGGACTACCACCAACTTGATTATTATGTGCTGGGCGCAGTTGAGCAAGAGACCAACAAACTCTTCTAAATCACCCCTTACATCTTGGTACGGAACTCCATGGACTACCACCAACTTGATTATTATGTGCTGGTGCATTTGAGCAAGAGACCAACAAAACTCTTCTAAATCACCCCCTTACATCTTGGTACCGAACTCCATGGACTACCACCAACTTGATTATTATGTGCTGGGCGCAGTTGAGCAAGAGACCAACAAAACTCTTCTAAATCACCCCTTACATCTTGGTACCGAACTCCATGGACTACCACCAAATTGATTATTATGTGCTGGGCGCATTTGAGCAAGAGACCAACAAAACTCTTCTAAATCACCCTCTACATCTTGGTACCTATCTCCATGGACTACTACCCACTTGATTATTGCGTGCTGGGCGCAGTTGAGCAAGAGACCAACAAACTCTTCTAAATCACCCTCATCTTGTACCGAACTCCATGGACTACCACCAATTGATTATTATGTGCTGGGCGCAGTTGAGCAAGAGACCAACAAAACTCTTTCTAAATCACCCCCTTACATCTTGGTACCGAACTCCATGGACTACCACCAAATTGATTATTATGTGCTGGGCGCAGTTGAGCAAGAGACCAACAAAACTCTTTCTAAATCACCCTTACATCTTGGTACCTAACTCCATGGACTACCACCAACTTTGATTATTATGTGCTGGGCGCATTTGAGCAAGAGACCAACAAAACTCTTCTAAATCACCCCTTACATCTTGGTACCTAACTCCATGGACTACCACCAACTTGATTATTATGTGCCAAGCGCATTTGAGCAAGAGACCAACAAAACTCTTTCTAAATCACCCCTTACATCTTGGTACCTAACTCCATGGACTACCACCAACTTGATTATTATGTGCTGGGCGCAGTTGAGCAAGAGACCAACAAAACTCTTTCTAAATCACCCCTTACATCTTGGTACCCAACTCCATGGACTACCTCAAATTGATTACGGTGCTGGGCGCAGTTGAGCAAGAGACCAACAAGACTCTTCTAAATCACCCCTTACATCTTGGTACCGAACTCCATGGACTACCACCAAATTGATTATTATGTGCCGGGCGCATTTGAGCAAGAGACCAACAAACTCTTTCTACCCTTACATCTTGGTACCTATCTCCATGGACTACCACCCACTTGATTATTATGTGCTAAGCAGTTGAGCAAGAGACCAACAAACTCTTCTAAATCACCCCTTACATCTTGGTACCGAACATGGACTACCACCAAATTGATTATTATGTGCTGGGCGCAGTTGAGCAAGAGACCAACAAAACTCTTTCTAAATCACCCTTACATCTTGGTACCTAACTCCATGGACTACCACCCACTTGATTATTATGTGCTGGGCGCAGTTGAGCAAGAGACCAACAAAACTCTTCTAACAATTCCTTACATCTTGGTACCTAACTCCATGGACTACCACCCACTTGATTATTATGTGCTTGGCGCAGTTGAGCAAGAGACCAACAAAACTCTTTCTAATCACCCTTACATCTTGGTACCTAACTCCATGGACTACCACCAACTTGATTATTATGTGCTGGGCGCAGTTGAGCAAGAGACCAACAAAACTCTTCTAAATCACCCTTACATCTTGGTACCTATCTCCATGGACTACCACCCACTTGATTATTGCGTGCTGGGCGCAGTTGAGCAAGAGACCAACAAAACTCTTCTAAATCACCCCTTACATCTTGGTACCGAACTCCATGGCCACCAACTTGATTATTATGCCAAGGGCGCAGTTGAGCAAGAGACCAACAAAACTCTTCTAAATCACCCCTTACATCTTGGTACCTATCTCCATGGACTACCACCAACTTGATTATTATGTGCTGGGCGCAGTTGGAGCAAGAGACCAACAAAACTCTTCTAAATCACCCCCTTACATCTTGGTACCGAACTCCATGGACTACCACCCACTTGATTATTATGTGCTGGGCGCAGTTGAGCAAGAGACCAACAAACTCTTTCTAAATCACCCCTTACATCTTGGTACCGAACTCCATGGACTACTCACCAAATTGATTATAAAGTTGGCGCAGTTGAGCAAGAGACCAACAAAACTCTTCTAAATCACCCCTTACATCTTGGTACCTAACTCCATGGACTACTCTACCAACTTGGATTATTATGCGCTGGCGCATTTGAGCAAGAGACCAACAAAACTCTTTCTAAATCACCCCACATCTTGGTACCGAACTCCATGGACTACCACCAAATTGATTATTATGTGCTTGGCGCAGTTGAGCAAGAGACCAACAAAACTCTTTCTAAATCACCCTCTACATCTTGGTACCTAACTCCATGGACTACCACCAAATTGATTATTATGTGCTGGGCGCAGTTGAGCAAGAGACCAACAAAACTCTTTCTAAATCACCCCTTACATCTTGGTACCTAACTCCATGGACTACCACCCACTTTATTATTATAAAGCTATGCTGGAGCAAGAGACCAACAAAACTCTTCTAAATCACCCTTACATCTTGGTACCTAACTCCATGGACTACCACCCACTTGATTATTATGTGCTGGGCGCAGTTGAGCAAGAGACCAACAAAAACTCTTCTAAATCACCCCTTACATCTTGGTACCGAACCCATGGACTACCACCCACTTTGATTATTATGTGCTGGGCGCAGTTGAGCAAGAGACCAACAAAACTCTTTCTAAATCACCCCCTACATCTTGGTACCGAACTCCATGGACTACCACCAAATTGGATTATTGCGCTGGGCGCAGTTGAGCAAGAGACCAACAAAACTCTTTCTAAATCACCCCTTACATCTTGGTACCTAACTCCATGGACTACCACCAACTTGATTATTATGTGCTGGGCGCATTTGAGCAAGAGGACCAACAAAACTCTTCTAAATCACCCCTTACATCTTGGTACCGAACTCCATGGACTACCACCAAATTGATTATTATGTGCTGGGCGCAGTTGAGCAAGAGACCAACAAAACTCTTCTAAATCACCCCTTTTCACATCTTGGTACCTGCACCTAACTCCATGGACTACCACCAAATTGATTATTATGTGCTTGGCGCAGTTGAGCAAGAGACCAACAAAACTCTTCTAAATCACCCTTACATCTTGGGTGCAACCGAACCCATGGACTACCACCAACTTGATTATTATGTGCTGGGCGCAGTTGAGCAAGAGACCAACAAAACTCTTTCTAAATCACCCTTACATCTTGGTACCGAACTCTATGGACTACCACCAAATTGATTATTATGTGCTTGGCGCAGTTGAGCAAGACCAACAAAACTCTTCTAACACCCTTACATCTTGGTGGTACCTAACTCCATGGACTACTCACCAAATTGATTATTATGTGCTTGGCGCAGTTGAGACCAACAAACTCTTTCTAAATCACCCCTTACATCTTGGTACCATGGACTACCACCAACTTGATTATTATGTGCTGGGCGCAGTTGAGCAAGAGACCAACAAAACTCTTTCTAAATCACCCCTTACATCTTGGTACCGAACTCCATGGACTACCACCAAATTGATTATTATGTGCTTGGCGCAGTTGAGCAAGAGACCAACAAAACTCTTTCAAATCACCCCTTACATCTTGGTACCTATCTCCATGGACTACCACCAAATTGATTATTATGTGCTGGGCGCAGTTGAGTAAGAGACCAACAAAACTCTTCTAAATCACCCTTACATCTTGGTACCGAACTCCATGGACTACCACCAAATTGATTATTATGTGCTGGGCGCATTTGAGCAAGAGACCAACAAAACTCTTTCTAAATCACCCTACATCTTGGTACCTAACTCCATGGACTACCACCAACTTGATTATTATGTGCTGGGCGCATTTGAGCAAGAGACCAACAAAACTCTTTCTAAATCACCCCCTACATCTTGGTAGTACCTAACTCCATGGACTACCCAACTTGATTATTATGTGCTGGGCGCATTTGAGCAAGAGACCAACAAAACTCTTTCTAAATCACCCCTTACATCTTGGTACCTACTCCATGGACTACCACCAACTTGATTATTATGTGCTGGGCGCATTTGAGCAAGAGACCAACAAAACTCTTCTAAATCACCCTTTACATCTTGGTACCTAACTCCATGGACTACCACCAACTTGATTATTATGTGCTGGGCGCATTTGAGCAAGAGACCAACAAACTCTTCTAAATCACCCTACATCTTGGTACCTAACTCCATGGACTACCACCAACTTGATTATTATGTGCTGGGCGCATTTGAGCAAGAGACCAACAAAACTCTTCTAAATCACCCTCTACATCTTGGTACCCAACTCCATGGACTACCACCAACTTCTGATTATTATGTGCTGGGCGCATTTGAGCAAGAGACCAACAAAACTCTTCTTCTAAATTCCTTTACATCTTGGTACCTAACTCCATGGACTACCACCAACTTGGATTATTGTGTGCTGGGCGCATTTGAGCAAGAGACCAACAAACTCTTTCTAAATCACCCCTTACATCTTGGTACCGAACTCCATGGACTACCACCCACTTGGATTATTATGTGCTGGGCGCAGTTGAGCAAGAGACCAACAAAACTCTTCTAAATCACCCCTTACATCTTGGTACCTAACTCCATGGACTACCACCAACTTGATTATTATGTGCTGGGCGCAGTTGAGCAAGAGACCAACAAAACTCTTCTAAATCACCCCTTACATCTTGGTACCGAACTCCATGGACTACCACCAACTTGATTATTATGTGCTGGGCGCAGTTGAGCAAGAGACCAACAAAAACTCTTCTAAATCACCCCTTACATCTTGGTACCTAACTCCATGGACTGCCACCAACTTGATTATTGTGCTGGGCGCAGTTGAGCAAGAGACCAACAAAACTCTTCTAAATCACCCCTTACATCTTGGTACCGAACTCCATGGACTACCACCAACTTGATTATTATGTGCTGGGCGCAGTTGAGCAAGAGACCAACAAAACTCTTCTAAATCACCCTTACATCTTGGTACCGAACTCCATGGACTACCACCAACTTGATTATTATGTGCTGGGCGCAGTTGAGCAAGAGACCAACAAAACTCTTCTAAATCACCCTTACATCTTGGTACCGAACCTTGGACTACCACCAACTGATTATTGCGTGCTGGGCGCAGCTGAGCAAGAGACCAACAAAACTCTTTCTAAATCACCCCCTTACATCTTGGTACCTAACTCCATGGACTGCCACCAACTTGATTATTATGTGCTGGGCGCAGTTGAGCAAGAGACCAACAAAACTCTTTCTAAATCACCCCTTACATCTTGGTACCTAACTCCATGGACTGCCACCAACTTGATTATTGCGTGCTGGGCGCAGTTGAGCAAGAGACCAACAAAACTCTTCTAAATCACCCCTTACATCTTGGTACCGAAACTCCATGGACTACCACCAACTTGATTATTGCGTGCCGGGGCGCAGTTGAGCAAGAGACCAACAAACTCTTTCTAAATCACCTACATCTGGTACCGAACTCCATGGACTACCACCAACTTGATTATTATGTGCTGGGCGCAGTTGAGCAAGAGACCAACAAAACTCTTCTAAATCACCCCACATCTTGGTACCGAACTCCATGGACTACCACCAACTTGATTATTGGTGCTGGGCGACGTAAGGCAAGAGACCAACAAAACTCTTTCTAAATCACCCTTACATCTTGGTACCGAACCTACGGACTACCACCAACTTGATTATTGCGTGCCGGGCGCAGTTGAGCAAGAGACCAACAAAACTCTTCTAAATCACCCTTACATCTTGGTACCTATCTCCATGGACTACCACCAACTTGATTATTATAAAGGCGCAGTTGAGCAAGAGACCAACAAAAACTCTTCTAAATCGACTTCACATCTTGGTACCTAACTCCATGGACTACCACCAACTTGATTATTATGTGCTGGGCGCAGTTGAGCAAGAGACCAACAAAGCTTCTAAATCACCCCTTACATCTTGGTACCGAACTCCATGGACTACCACCAACTTGATTATTGCGTGCTGGGCGCAGTTGAGCAAGAGACCAACAAAACTCTTTCTCAAATCACCCCTTACATCTTGGTACCGAACTCCATGACTACCACCAACTTGATTATTATGTGCTGGGCGCAGTTGAGCAAGAGACCAACAAAACTCTTCTAAATCACCCTTACATCTTGGTACCTAACTCCATGGACTACCACCAACTTGATTATTATGTGCTGGGTAGCTGGAGCAAGAGACCAACAAAACTCTTCTAAATCACCCCTTACATCTTGGTACCGGAACTCCATGGACTACCACCAACTTGATTATTGCGTGCTGGGCGCAGTTGAGCAAGAGACCAACAAAACTCTTCTAGCTCCTTACACTTGGTAACGAACTCCATGGACTCCATCAACTTGATTATTATGTTGAGCAGCAGTTGAGTTAAAAGCATCTAACAAACCCTTCTAAACACTATTATCTGGGTAATCTAACTCCATGGGATTACGCCTCAACTGATTATTATGTTAAGCGCAAATGGATAAGAATCAACAAACTCTTCTAAATCACCCCTTACATCTTGGTACCGAACTCCATGGACTACCACCAACTTGATTATTATAAAAGGCGCAGTTGAGCAAGAGACCAACAAAACTCTTTCTAAATCACCCCTTACATCTTGGTACCTAACTCCATGGACTACCACCAACTTGATTATTATGTGCTGGGCGCAGTTGAGCAAGAGACCCAACAAACTCTTCTAAATCACCCCTTACATCTTGGTACTCCATGGACTGCCACCAAATTGGATTATTATGTGCTGGGCGCAGTTGAGCAAGAGACCAACAAACTCTTTCTAAATCACCCCCTACATCTTGGTACCTAACTCCATGGACTACCACCCACTTGATTATTATGTGCTTGGCGCAGTTGAGCAAGAGACCAACAAAACTCTTTCTAAATCACCCCCTTACATCTTGGTACCTAACTCCATGGACTACCACCCACTTGATTATTATGTGCTGGGCGCAGTTGAGCAAGAGACCAACAAAACTCTTTCTAAATCACCCCTTACATCTGGTACCTAACTCCATGGACTACCACCAACTTGATTATTATGTGCTGGGCGCAGTTGGAGAAGAGACCAACAAAAACTCTTCTAAATCACCCCTTGTCTTGGTACCGAACTCCATGGACTACCACCAACTTGATTATTATGTGCTGGGCGCAGTTGAGCAAGAGACCAACAAAAACTCTTCTAAATCACCCCTTACATCTTGGTACCTAACTCCATGGACTGCCACCAACTTGATTATTATGTGCTGGGCGCATTTGAGCAAGAGACCAACAAAACTCTTTCTCTAAATCACCCCTTACATCTTGGTACCGAACTCCATGGACTACCACCAACTTGGATTATTATGTGCTGGGCGCGTTGAGCAAGAGACCAACAAAAACTCTTTCTAAATCACCCCCTTACATCTTGGTACCTAACTCCATGGACTACCACCCACTTGATTATTATGTGCTGGGCGCAGTTGGAGCAAGAGACCAACAAACTCTTCTAAATCACCCCTTACATCTTGGTACCTAACCTACATGGACTACCACCCACTTGATTACGTGCTGGGCGCAGTTGAGCAAGAGACCAACAAAACTCTTCTAAATCACCCTTACATCTTGGTACCTAACTCCATGGACTACCAATAACTTGATTATTATGTGCTGGGCGCAGTTGAGCAAGAGACCAACAAACTCTTCTAAATCACCCCTTACATCTTGGTACCTAACTCCATGGACTACCACCAACTTGATTATTATGTGCTGGGCGCAGTTGAGCAAGAGACCAACAAAACTCTTTCTAAATCACCCCTTACATCTTGGTACCTAACCCATGGACTACCACCCACTTGATATTGCGTGCTGCTATGCAGTTGAGCAAGAGACCAACAAACTCTTCTAAATCACCCCTTACATCTTGGTACCTACTCCATGGACTACCACCAACTTGATTATTATGTGCTGGGCGCAGTTGAGCAAGAGACCAACAAAACTCTTCTAAATCACCCCTTACATCTTGGTACCTAACTCCATGGACTACCACCAACTTGATTATTATGTGCTTGGCGCAGTTGAGCAAGAGACCAACAAAACTCTTTCTAAATCACCCCTTACATCTTGGTACCTAACTCCATGGACTACCCACTTGATTATTATGTGTTGGGTGCAGTTGAGCAAGAGACCAACAAAACTCTTCTAAATCACCCCTTACATCTTGGTACCTAACTCCATGGACTACCACCAACTTGATTATTATGTGCTGGGCGCAGTTGAGCAAGAGACCAAATAAAACTCTTTCTAAATCACCCCTTACATCTTGGTACCTAACTCCATGGACTACCACCAACTTGATTATTATGTGCTGCAGTTGAGCAAGAGACCAACAAAACTCTTCTAAATCACCCCTTACATCTTGGTACCTAACTCCATGGACTGCCACCAAATTGATTATTATGTGCTGGGCGCAGCGTTAAAGAGACCAACAAAACTCTTCTAAATCACCCCCTTACATCTTGGTACCTATCTCCATGGACTACCACCCACTTGATTATTATGTGCTGGGCGCAGTTGAGCAAGAGACCAACAAAACTCTTCTAAATCACCCCTTACATCTTGGTACCTATCTCCATGGACTACCACCCACTTGATTATTATGTGCTGGGTGCAGCTGGAGCAAGAGACCAACAAACTCTTTCTAAATCACCCCTTACATCTTGGTACCTATCTCCATGGACTACCACCAACTTGATTATTATGTGCTTGGCGCAGTTGAGCAAGAGACCAACAAAACTCTTCTAAATCACCCCTTTACATCTTGGTACCTAACTCCATGGACTACCACCAACTTGATTATTATGTGCTGGGCGCATGTTGAGAAGAGACCAACAAAACTCTTCTAAATCACCCCTTACATCTTGGTGTACCTAACTCCATGGACTGCCACCAAATTGATTATTGTGTGCTGGGCGCAGTTGAGCAAGAGACCAACAAACTCTTTCTAAATCACCCCTTACATCTTGGTACCTATCTCCATGGACTACCACCCACTTGATTATTATGTGCTGGGCGCAGTTGAGCAAGAGACCAACAAACTCTTTCTAAATCACCCTCTACATCTGGTACCTATTCCATGGACTACCACCAACTTGATTATTATGTGCTTGGCGCAGTTGAGCAAGAGACCAACAAAACTCTTCTAAATCACCCCTTACATCTTGGTACCTAACTCCATGGACTACCACCAACTTGATTATTATGTGCTAAGCAGTTGAGCAAGAGACCAACAAAACTCTTTCTTAAATCACCCCTTACATCTTGGTACCTAACTCCATGGACTACCACCAACTTGATTATTATGTGCTGGGCGCAGTTGAGCAAGAGACCAACAAAACTCTTTCTAAATCACCCCTTACATCTTGGCAACTCCATGGACTACCACCAACTTGATTATTATGTGCTGGGCGCAGTTGAGCAAGAGACCAACAAAACTCTTCTAAATCACCCCTTACATCTTGGCAACAAATTCCAACTCCATGGACTACCACCAACTTGATTATTATGTGCTGGGCGCAGTTGAGCAAGAGACCAACAAACTCTTTCTAAATCACCCCTCATCTTGGTACCTAACTCCATGGACTACCACCAACTTGATTATTATGTGCTGGGCGCAGCTGGAGCAAGAGACCAACAAAAAACTCTTTCTAAATCACCCTTACATCTTGGTACCTAACTCCATGACTACCACCAACTTGGATTATTGCGTGCTGGGCGCAGTTGAGCAAGAGACCAACAAAACTCTTTCTAAATCACCCCTTACATCTTGGTACCTAACTCCATGGACTACCACCAACTTGGATTATTGCGTGCTGGGCGCAGTTGAGCAAGAGACCAACAAACTCTTCTAAATCACCCCTTACATCTTGGTACCTAACTCCATGGACTACCACCAACTTGATTATTATGTGCTGGGCGCAGTTGAGCAAGAGACCAACAAAACTCTTTCTAAATCACCCCTTACATCTTGGTACCTAACTCCATGGACTACCACCAACTTGATTATTGCAAAGGCGCAGTTGAGCAAGTTATAACCAACAAACTCTTCTAAATCACCCCCTTACATCTTGGTACCGAACTCCATGGACTACCACCAACTTGATTATTATGTGCTGGGCGCAGTTGAGCAAGAGACCAACAAAACTCTTTCTAAATCACCCCTACATCTTGGTACCTAACTCCATGGACTACCACCAACTTGATTATTATGTGCTGGGCGCAGTTGAGCAAGAGACCAACAAAACTCTTTCTAAATCACCCCTTACATCTTGGTACCCAACTCCATGGACTACCACCAACTTGGATTATTATGTGCTGGCGCAGTTGAGCAAGAGACCCAACAAACTCTTCTAAATCACCCCTTACATCTTGGTACCTAACTCCATGGACTACCACCAACTTGATTATGTGCTGGGCGCAGTTGAGCAAGAGACCAACAAAACTCTTCTAAATCACCCTCTACATCTTGGTACCTAACTCCATGGACTACCACCAACTTGATTATTATGTGCTGGGCGCAGTTGAGCAAGAGACCAACAAAATCACCCTCATCTTGGTACCTAACTCCATGGACTACCACCAACTTGATTATTATGTGCTGGGCGCAGTTGAGCAAGAGACCAACAAAACTCTTTCTAAATCACCCCTTACATCTTGGTACCTAACTCCATGGACTACCACCAACTTGATTATTATGTGCTGGGCGCAGTTGAGCAAGAGACCAACAAAACTCTTTCTAACAATTCCCACATTTTGGTACCTAACTCCATGGACTGCCACCAAATTGATTATTGCGTGCTGGGC
The DNA here is from genome assembly GCA_037127315.1 of Ascarosepion bandense. Classification (NCBI taxonomy): domain Eukaryota; kingdom Metazoa; phylum Mollusca; class Cephalopoda; order Sepiida; family Sepiidae; genus Ascarosepion; species Ascarosepion bandense. Next base: position 40,486 of record JBBBDQ010023458.1, read on the forward strand.
GCAGTTGAGCAAGAGACCAACAAAAACTCTTCTAAATCACCCCTTACATCTTGGTACCGAACTCCATGGACTACCACCAACTTGATTATTATGTGCTGGGCGCAGTTGAGCAAGAGACCAACAAAACTCTTTCTAAATCACCCCCACATCTTGGTACCTAACTCCATGGACTACCACCAACTTGATTATTGCGCTGGGCGCAGTTGAGCAAGAGACCAACAAAACTCTTTCTAAATCACCCCTTACATCTTGGTACCTAACTCCATGGACTACCACCAACTTGATTATGTGCTGGGCGCAGTTGAGCAAGAGACCAACAAACTCTTTCTAAATCACCCTTTACATCTGGTACCCCAACTCCATGGACTACCACCAACTTGATTATTATGTGCTGGGCGCAGTTGAGCAAGAGACCAACAAAACTCTTCTAAATCACCCTTACATCTTGGTACCCAACTCCATGGACTACCACCAACTTGATTATTATGTGCTGGGCGCAGTTGAGCAAGAGACCAACAAAATCCTTTCTAAATCACCCTTACATCTTGGTACCGGAACTCCATGGACTACCACCAACTTGATTATTATGTGCTGGGCGCAGTTGAGCAAGAGACCAACAAAACTCTTTCTAAATCACCCTTACATCTTGGTACCTAACTCCATGGACTACCACCAACTTGATTATTGCGTGCTGGGCGCAGTTGAGCAAGAGACCAACAAACTCTTTCTAATCACCCTCTACATCTTGGTACCTAACTCCATGGACTACCACCAACTTGATTATTATGTGCTGGCGCAGTTGAGCAAGAGACCAACAAACTCCTTTCTAAATCACCCTCTACATCTTGGTACCTAACTCCATGGACTGCCACCCACTTGATTATTATGTGCTGGGCGCAGTTGAGCAAGAGACCAACAAAACTCTTTCTAAATCACCCCTACATCTTGGTACCGAACTCCATGGACTACCACCAACTTGATTATTATGTGCTGGGCGCAGTTGAGCAAGAGACCAACAAAACTCTTTCTAAATCACCCCTTACATCTTGGTACCGAACTCCATGGACTACCACCAACTTGATTATTATGTGCTTGGCGCAGTTGAGCAAGAGACCAACAAAACTCTTTCTAAATCACCCCTTACATCTGGTACCGAACTCCATGGACTACCACCAACCTGATTATTATGTGCTTGGCGCAGTTGAGCAAGAGACCAACAAAACTCTTTCTAAATCACCCCTTACATCTTGGTACCGAACTCCATGGACTACTACCCACTTGATTATTATGTGCTGGGCGCAGTTGAGCAAGAGACCAACAAAACTCTTTCTAAATCACCCTTACATCTTGGTACCTAACTCCATGGACTACCACCAACTTGATTATTGCGTGCTGGGCGCAGTTGAGCAAGAGACCAACAAAACTCTTCTAAATCACCCCTTACATCTTGGTACCGAACTCCATGGACTACCACCAACTTGATTATTATGTGCTTGGCGCAGTTGAGCAAGAGACCAACAAACTCTTTCTAAATCACCCCTTACATCTTGGTACCGAACTCCATGGACTACCACCCACTTGATTATTGCGTGCTGGGCGCAGTTGAGCAAGAGACCAACAAAACTCTTCTAAATCACCCTTACATCTTGGTACCGAACTCCATGGACTACCACCAACTTGATTATTATGTGCTGGGCGCAGTTGAGCAAGAGACCAACAAAACTCTTTCTAAATCACCCCTTACATCTTGGTACCGAACTCCATGGACTACCACCAACTTGATTATTATGTGCTGGGCGCAGTTGAGCAAGAGACCAACAAAACTCTTTCTAAATCACCCCTTACATCTTGGTACCGAAACTCCATGGACTACCACAACTTGGATTATTATGTGCTGGGCGCAGTTGAAGAGACCAACAAAACTCTTTCTAAATCACCCTCTACATCTTGCGTACCGAACTCCATGACTACCACCAACTTGATTATTGCGTGCTGGGCGCAGTTGAGCAAGAGACCAACAAAACTCTTTCTAAATCACCCCTTACATCTTGGTACCTAACTCCATGGACTACCACCAACTTGATTATTATGTGCTGGGCGCAGTTGGAGCAAGAGACCAACAAAACTCTTCTAAATCACCCTTACATCTTGGTACCGAACTCCATGGACTACCACCAACTTGATTATTATGTGCTGGGCGCAGTTGAGCAAGAGACCAACAAAACTCTTCTAAATCACCCTCATCTTGGTACCGAACTCCATGGACTACCACCAACTTGATTATTATGTGCCTGGCGCAGTTGAGCAAGAGACCAACAAAACTCTTTCTAAATCACCCCTTACACCTTGGTACCGAACTCCATGGACTACCACCAACTTGATTATTATGTGCTTGGCGCAGTTGAGCAAGAGACCAACAAAACTCTTCTAAATCACCCCCACATCTTTGGTACCGAACTCCATGGACTACCACCAACTTGATTATTATGTGCTTGGCGCAGTTGAGCAAGAGACCAACAAAACTCTTCTAAATCACCCCTTACATCTTGGTACCGAACTCCATGGACTACCACCAACTTGATTATTATGTGCTGGGCGCAGTTGAGCAAGAGACCAACAAAACTCTTTCTAAATCACCCCTTACATCTTGGTACCGAAACCCATGGACTACCACCAACTTGATTATTATGTGCTTGGCGCAGTTGAGCAAGAGACCAACAAAACTCTTTCTAAATCACTCCCTTACATCTTGGTACCGAACTCCAGACTACCACCAACTTGATTATTATGTGCTGGGCGCATTTGAGCAAGAGACCAACAAACTCTTCTAAATCACCCCTTACATCTTGGTACCTCCAACTCCATGGACTACCACCAACTCTGATTATTATGTGCTGGGCGCAGTTGAGCAAGAGACCAACAAAACTCTTTCTAAATCACCCTTACATCTTGGTACCGAACTCCATGGACTACCACCAACTTGATTATGTGCCTGGCGCAGTTGAGCAAGAGACCAACAAAACTCTTTCTAAATCACCCCTTACATCTTGGTACCGAACTCCATGGACTACCACCAACTTGATTATTATGTGCTTGGCGCAGTTGAGCAAGAGACCAACAAAAAACTCTTTCTAAATCACCCTTTACATCTTGGTACCGAACTCCATGGACTACCACCAACTTGATTATTATGTGCTTGGCGCAGTTGAGCAAGAGACCAACAAAAACTCTTCTAAATCACCCCCTTACATCTTGGTACCGAACTCCATGGACTACCACCAACTTGATTATTATGTGCTGGGCGCAGTTGAGCAAGAGACCAACAAGATTTTGGTACCGAACTCCACTTGGACTACCGCAAATTGATTATTGTAGTAACAGGCGCATTTGAGCAAGAGACCAACAAAAACTCTTTTCTAAATCACCCCTTACATCTTGGTACCAACGCTCATGGACTACCACCAAATTGATTATTATGTGCTGGGCGCATTTGAGCAAGAGACCAACAAAACTCTTTCTAAATCACCCCTTACATCTTGGTACCGAACTCCATGGACTACCACCAAATTGATTATTATGTGCTGGGCGCAGTTGAGCAAGAGACCAACAAAACTCTTTCTAAATCACCCGCTACATCTTGGTACCGAACTCCATGGACTGCCACCCACTTGATTATTATGTGCTGGGCGCATTTGAGCAAGAGACCAACAAAAACTCTTTCAAATCACCCCTTACATCTTGGTACCTATCTCCATGGACTACCACCCACTTGATTGTGCTGGGCGCAGTTGAGCAAGAGACCAACAAGAGACTCTTTCTAAATCACCCCTTACATCTTGGTACCGAACTCCATGGACTGCCACCCACTTGATTATTATGTGCTAGGCGCAGTTAGACAAGAGACCAACAAAACTCTTTTCTAAATCACCCCTTACATCTTGTTGCCGAACTCCATGGACTACCACCAAATTGATTATTATGTGCTGGGCGCATTTGAGCAAGAGACCAACCAAAACTCTTTCTAAATCACCCCTTACATCTTGGTACCGAACTCCATGGACTACCACCAAATTGATTATTATGTGGGCGCAGTTGAGCAAGAGACCAACAAAACTCTTTCTAAATCACCTTACATCTTGGTACCGAACTCCATGGACTACCACCAAATTGATTATTATGTGCTGGGCACATTTGAGCAAGAGACCAACAAAACTCTTTCTAAATCACTTGCCATCTTGGTACCGAACTCCATGGACTACCACCAAATTGATTATTATGTGCTGGGCGCAGTTGAGCAAGAGACCAACAAAACTCTTTCTAAATCACCCCTTACATCTTGGTACCGAACTCCATGGACTGCCACCCACTTGATTATTATGTGCTGGGCGCATTTGGCAAAGACCAACAAAACTCTTTCTAAATCACCCCTTACATCTTGGTACCTATCTCCATGGACTACCCACTTGATTATTATGTGCTGGGCGCAGTTGAGCAAGAGACTAACAAAACTCTTTCTAAATCACCCCTTACATCTTGGTACCGAACTCCATGGACTGCCACCACTTGATTATTATGTGCTGGGCGCAGTTGAGCAAGAGACCCAACCAAGAAACTCTTTCTAAATCACCCCTTACATCTTGTTGACTCCATATTCTACAAATTGTTATTATGTGCTGGGCGCATTTGAGCAAGAGACCAACAAAACTCTTTCTAAAATACTTACATCTTGGTACCGAACTCCATGGACTACCACCAAATTGATTATTATGTGCTTGGCGCATTTGAGCAAAGACCAACAAACTCTTTCTAAATCACCCCTTACATCTTGGTACCGAACTCCATGGACTACCACCTTGATTATTATGTGGGCGCAGTTGAGCAAGAGACCAACAAAACTCTTTCTAAATCACCCCTTACATCTTGGTACCGAACTCCATGGACTACCACCAAATTGATTATTATGTGCTGGGCGCAGTTGAGCAAGAGACCAACAAAACTCTTTCTAAATCACCCTACATCTTGGTACCGAACTCCATGGACTACCACCCACTTGATTATTATGTGCTGGGCGCAGTTGAGCAAGAGACCAACAAAACTCTTTCTAAATCACCCTTACATCTTGGTACCGAACTCCATGGACTACCGCAAATTGATTATTATGTGCTTGGCGCATTTGAGCAAGAGACCAACAAAACTCTTTCTAAATCACCCCTTACATCTTGGTACCGAACTCCATGGACTACCACCCACTTGATTATTATGTGCTGGGCGCAGTTGAGCAAGAGACCAACAAAACTCTTTCTAAATCACCCCTTACATCTTGGTACCGAACTCCATGGACTACCACCCACTTGATTATTATGTGCTGGGCGCAGTTGAGCAAGAGACCAACAAAACTCTTTCTAAATCACCCCTTACATCTTGGTACCAAAGACTCCATGGACTACCACCAAATTGATTATTATGTGCTGGGCGCATTTGAGCAAGAGACCAACAAAACTCTTCTAAATCACCCCTTACATCTTGGTACCGAACTCCATGGACTACCACCAAATTGATTATTATGTGCTGGGCGCATTTGAGCAAGAAGCCAACAAAACTCTTTCTAATCACTTGCCACATCTTGGTACCGAACTCCATGGACTACCACCCACTTGATTATTATGTGCTGGGCACGTTGAGCAAGACCAACAAAACTCTTTCTAAATCACCCCTTACATCTTGGTACCGAACTCCATGGACTGCCACCCACTTGATTATTATGTGCTGGGCGCAGTTGAGCAAGAGACCAACAAAACTCTTTCTAAATCACCCCTTACATCTTGGTACCGAACTCCATGGACTACCACCAAATTGATTATTATGTGCTGGGCGCATTTGAGCAAGAGACCAACAAAACTCTTTCTAAATCACCCCTTACATCTTGGTACCGAACTCCATGGACTACCACCAAATTGATTATTATGTGCTGGGCACCCAGTTGGGCAAGAGACCAACAAACTCTTTCTAAATCACCCCTTACATCTTGGTACCGAACTCCATGGACTGCCACCCACTTGATTATTATGTGCTAGGCGCATTTGAGCAAGAGACCAACAAAACTCTTTCTAAATCTTGCCATCTTGGTACTATCTCCGCGGACTACCACCCACTTGATTATTATGTGCTGGGCGCAGTTGAGCAAGAGACCAACAAAACTCTTTCTAAATCACCCCTTACATCTTGGTACCGAACTCCGCGGACTGCCACCCACTTGATTATTATGTGCTGGGCGCAGTTGAGCAAGAGACCAACAAAACTCTTTCTAAATCACCCCTTACATCTTGGTACCGGGCCTCAGGACTCTCTCAATCAATTATTATATACTAGGCGCATTTGAGCAAGAGACCAACAAAACTCTTTCTAAATCACCCCTTACATCTTGGTACCGAACTCCATGGACTACCACCAAATTGATTATTATGTGCTGGGCGCATTTGAGCAAGAGACCAACAAAACTCTTTCTAAATCACCTTACATCTTGGTACCGAACTCCATGGACTACCACCAAATTGATTATTATGTGCTGGGCGCATTTGAGCAAGAGACCAACAAAACTCTTTCTAAATCACCCCTTACATCTTGGTACCGAACTCCATGGACTACCAACAAAATTGATTATTATGTGCTGGGCGCATTTGAGCAAGAGACCAACAAAACTCTTTCTAAATCACCCCTTACATCTTGGTACCGAACTCCATGGACTACCACCAAATTGATTATTATGTGGGCGCATTTGAGCAAGAAACCAACAAAACTCTTTCTAAATCACCCCTTACATCTTGGTACCGAACTCCATGGACTACCACCAAATTGATTATTATGTGCTGGGCGCATTTGAGCAAAGAGACCAACAAACTCTTTCTAAATCACCCCTTACATCTTGGTACCGAACTCCATGGACTACCACCAACGATTATTATGTGCTGGGCGCACATTTGAGCAAGAGACCAACAAAACTCTTTCTAAATCACCTTACATCTTGGTACCGAACTCCATGGACTACCACCAAATTGATTATTATGTGCTGGGCGCATTTGACGAAGACCAACAAACTCTTTCTAAATCACCCCTTACATCTTGGTACCGAACTCCATGGACTACCACCAAATTGATTATTATGTGCTGGGCGCATTTGAGCAAGAGACCAACAAAACTCTTTCTAAATCACCCCTTACATCTTGGTACCGAACTCCATGGACTACCACCAGGTGATTATTATGTGCTGGGCGCAGTTGAGCAAGGGTGCTCAAACTCTTTCTAAATCACCCCTTACATCTTGGTACCGAACTCCATGGACTGCCACCCACTTGATTATTATGTGCTGGGCGCAGTTGAGCAAGAGACCAACAAAAACTCTTTCTAAATCACCCTTACATCTTGGTACCGAACTCCATGGACTACCACCAAATTGATTATTATGTGCTGGGCGCATTTGAGCAAAGACCAACAAAACTCTTTCTAAATCACCCTTACATCTTGGTACCGAACTCCATGGACTACCACCAAATTGATTATTATGTGCTGGGCGCATTTGAGCAAACTCTTTCTAAATCACCCCTTACATGCATCTTGGTACCTATCTCCATGGACTACCACCAACTTGAGAATTATTATGTGCTGGGCGCATTTGGGCAAACTCTTTCTAAATCACCCTTACATCTTGGTACCGAACTCATGGACTACCACCAAATTGATTATTATGTGCTGGGCGCATTTGAGCAAGAGACCAACAAAACTCTTTCTAAATCACCCCTTACATCTTAGCGCGAACTCCATGGACTACCACCAAATTGATTATTATGTGCTGGGCGCAGTTGAGCAAGAGACCAACAAAACTCTTTCTAAATCACCCCTTACATCTTGGTACCGAACTCCATGGACTGCCACCCACTTTTGCCTCTACTATCTGTTTGATTATTATGTGCTGGGCGCAGTTGAGCAAGAGACCAACAAAACTCTTTCTAAATCACCCCTTACATCTTGGTACCGAACTCCATGGACTACCACCAAATTGATTATTATGTGCTGGGCGCATTTGAGCAAGAGACCAACAAAACTCTTTCTAAATCACCCTTACATCTTGGTACCGAACTCCATGGACTGCCACCAAATTGATTATTATGTGGGCGCATTGAGCAAGAGACCAACAAAACTCTTTCTAAATCACCCCTTACATCTTGGTACCGAACTCCATGGACACCAAATTGATTATTATGTGCTGGGCGCATTTGAGCAAGAAGTTAAAGCTCTTCTAAATCACCTTACATCTTAGTGCCGAACTCCATGGACTACCACCAAATTGATTATTATGTGCTGGGCGCATTGATAAGAAGACCAAACCAACTCTTTCTAAATCACCCCTTACATCTTGGTACCGAACTCCATGGACTACCACCAACGATTGATATGTGCTGGGCGCATTTGGGCAAGAGACCAACAAAACTCTTTCTAAATCACCCTTACATCTTGGTACCAACTCCATGGACTACCACCAAATTGATTATTATGTGCTGGGCGCATTTGAGCAGAGACCAACAAAACTCTTTCTAAATCACCCCTTACATCTTGGTACCGAACTCCATGGACTACCACGCAAATTGATTATTATGTGCTGGGCGCATTTGAGCAAGAAGACCAACAAAACTCTTTCTAAATCACCCCGCCACATCTTGGTACCGAACTCCATGGACTGCCACCCACTTGATTGTGTACTGGGCGCAGTTGAGCAAGAGACCAACAAAACTCTTTCTAAATCACCCCTTACATCTTGGTACACCGAACTCCATGGACTACCACCAAATTGATTATTATGTACTGGGCGCATTTGAGCAAGAGACCAACAAAACTCTTTTCTAAATCACCCCTTACATCTTGGTACCGAACTCCATGGACTACCACCAAATTGATTATTATGTGCTGGGCGCAGTTGAGCAAGAGACCAACAAAACTCTTTCTAAATCACCCCTTACATCTTGGTACCGAACTCCATGGACTACCACCAAATTGATTATTATGTGCTGGGCGCAGTTGAGCAAGAGACCAACAAAACTCTTTCTAAATCACCCCTTACATCTTGGTACCTATCTCCATGGACTACCACCAACGATTATGCTGGGCGCATTTGAGCAAGGCAACAAAACTCTTTCTAATCACCCCTTACATCTTGTTACGAACTCCATGGACTACCACCAAATTGATTATTATGTGCTGGGCGCATTTGAGCAAGAGACCAACAAACTCTTTCTAAATCACCCCTTACATCCTCTTGGTACCAGAACTCCATGGACTACCACCAAATTGATTATTATGTGCTGGGCGCATTTGAGCAAGAGACCAACAAAACTCTTTCTAAATCACCCCTTACATCTTGGTACGAACTCCATGGACTACCACCAAATTGATTATTATGTGCTGGGCGCATTTGAGCAAGAGACCAACAAAACTCTTTCTAAATCACCCCTTACATCTTGGTACCGAACTCCATGGACTACCACCAAATTGATTATTATGTGGCGCAGTTGAGCGAGACCAACAAAACTCTTTCTAAATCACCCACATCTTGGTACCGAACTCCATGGACTACCACCAAATTGATTATTGTGTGCTAAACCTGATCATCAAGACCAACGAAACTCTTTTCTAAATCCACCCCTTACATCTTGGTACCGAACTCCATGGACTACCACCAAATTGATTATTATGTGCTGGGCGCATTTGAGCAAGAAACCAACAAAACTCTTTCTAAATCACCTTACATCTTGGTACCGAACTCCATGGACTACCACCAAATTGATTATTATGTGCTGGGCGCAGTTGAGCAAGAGACCAACAAAACTCTTTCTAAATCACCCCTTACATCTTGGTACCGAACTCCATGGACACGCAAATTGATTATTATGTGCTGGGCGCATTTGAGCAAGAGACCAACAAAACTCTTTCTAAATCTGCCCCTTACATCTTGGTACCGAACTCCATGGACCTACCACCAAATTGATTATGTGCTGGGCGCATTTGAGCAAGAGACCAACAAAACTCTTTCTAAATCACCCTTACATCTTGGTACCGAACTCCATGGACTACCACCAAATTGATTATTATGTGCTGGGCGCATTTGAGCAAGAGACCAACAAAACTCTTTCTAAATCACCCCTTACATCTTGTTTCCAAGAACTCCATGGACTACCACCAAATTGATTATTATGTGCTGGGCGCAGTTGAGCAAGAGACCAACAAAACTCTTTCTAAATCACCCCTTACATCTTGGTACCGAACTCCATGGACTACCACCAAATTGATTATTATGTGCTGGGCGCATTTGAGCAAGAGACCAACAAAACTCTTTCTAAATCACCCCTTACATCTTGGTACCGAACTCCATGGACTACCACCAAATTGATTATTATGTGCTGGGCGCATTTGAGCAAGAGACCAACAAAACTCTTTCTAAATCACCTTACATCTTGGTACCGAACTCCATGGACTACCACCAACTTGATTATTATGTGCTGGGCGCAGTTGAGCAGAAGACCAACAAAACTCTTTCTAAATCACCCCTTACATCTTGGTACCGAACTCCATGGACTACCACCAAATTGATTATTATGTGCTGGGCGCATTTGAGCAAGAGACCAACAAAACTCTTTCTAAATCACCCCTTACATCTTGGTACCTAACTCCATGGACTACCACCAACTTGATTATTATGTACTGGGCGCAGTTGAGCAAGAGACCAACAAAACTCTTTCTAAATCTACCCCTTACATCTTGGTACCGAACTCCATGGACTACCACCAACTTGATTATTATGTGCTGGGCGCAGTTGGCAAGAGACCAACAAAACTCTTTCTAAATCACCCCTTACATCTTGGTACTACTCCATGGACTACCACCAAATTGATTATTATGTGCTGGGCGCAGTTGAGCAAGAGACCAACAAGGCTCTTTCTAAATCACCCCTTACATCTTGGTACCGAACTCCATGGACTACCACCAACTTGATTATTATGTGCTGGGCGCAGTTGGGCAAAGAGACCAACAAAACTCTTTCTAAATCACCCCTTACGTACTTGGTACCGAACTCTTTGGACTACCACCAACTTGATTATTATGTGCTGGGCGCAGTTGAGCAAGAGACCAACAAAACCCTTTCTAAATCACCCCTTACATCTTGGTACCGAACTCATGGACTACCACCAACTTGGTTATTATGTGCTGGGCGCAGTTGGGCAAGAGACCAACAAAACTCTTTCTAAATCACCCCTTACATCTTGGTACGGAACTCCATGGACTACCACCAACTTGATTATTATGTGCTGGGCGCATTTGAGCAAAGACCAACAAAACTCTTTCTAAATCACCCCTTACATCTTGGTACCGAACTCCATGGACTACCACCAACTTGATTATTATGTGCTGGGCGCAGTTGAGCAAGAGACCAACAAAACTCTTTCTAAATCACCCCTTACATCCCAGGCGCGAACTCCATGGACTACCACCAAATTGATTATTATGTGCTGGGCGCATTTGAGCAAGAGACCAACAAAACTCTTTCTAAATCACCCTTACATCCCCGGTACCTATCTCCATGGACTACCACCCTTGATTATTATGTGCTGGGCGCAGTTGAGCAAGAGACCAACAAAACTCTTTCTAAATCACCCCTTACATCTTGGTACCGAACTCCATGGACTACCCACCAAATTGATTATTATGTGCTGGGCGCAGTTGGGCAAAGTAGCAAAACTCTTTCTAAATCACCCCTTACATCTTGGTACCGAACCATGGACTACCACCAAATTGATTATTATGTGCTGGGCGCAGTTGAGCAAGAGACCAACAAAACTCTTTCTAAATCACCCCTTACATCTTGGTACCTAACTCCATGGACTACCACCAACGATTATTATATGCAAACATTTGAACAAGATGAATATGTTGCAAATCACCGCCGTCTGATTTCTAACTCCATGGACTACCACCAACTTGATTATTATGTGCTGGGCGCATTTGAGCAGAAGACCAACCAAAACTCTTTCTAAATCACCCCTTACATCTTGGTGCTAACTCCATGGACTACCACCAACTTGATTATTATGTGGGCGCAGTTGAGCAAGAGACCAACAAAACTCTTTCTAAATCACCCCTTACATCTTGGTACCTAACTCCATGGACTACCACCAAATTGATTATTATGTGCTGGGCGCAGTTGAGCAAGAGACCAACAAGACTCTTTCTAAATCACCCCTTACATCTTGGTACCGAACTCCATGGACTACCACCAAATTGATTATTATGTGCTGGGCGCATTTGAGCAAGAGACCAACAAAACTCTTTCTAAATCACCCCTTACATCTTGGTACCTATCTCCATGGACTACCACCCACTTGATTATTATGTGCTGAGTTGAGCAAGAGACCAACAAAACTCTTTCTAAATCACCCCTTACATCTTGGTACCGAACTCCATGGACTACCACCAAATTGATTATTATGTGCTGGGCACCCAGTTGAGCAAGAGACCAACAAAACTCTTCTAAATCACCCCTTACATCTTGGTACCTAACTCCATGGACTACCACCACTTGATTATTATGTGCTGGGCGCAGTTGGGCAAGAGACCAACAAAACTCTTTCTAAATCACCCCTTACATCTTGGTACCTAACTCCATGGACTACCACCCACTTGATTATTATGTGCTTGGCGCAGTTGAGCAAGAGACCAACAAAACTCTTTCTAAATCACCCCTTACATCTTGGTACCTAACTCCATGGACTACCACCAACTTGATTATTATGCTGGGCGCAGTTGAGCAAGAGACCAACAAAACTCTTTCTAAATCACCCCTTACATCTTGGTACCTATCTCCATGAACTACCACCCACTTGATTATTATGTGCTGGGCACGGATTGAGCAGAGACCAACAAAACTCTTTCTAAATCCTTGCCACATCTTGGTACGAACTCCATGGACTACCACCAACTTGATTATTATGTGCTGGGCGCAGTTGAGCAAGAGACCAACAAGAGCTCTTTCCTAAATCACCCCTTACATCTTGGTACCTATCTCCATGGACTACCACCAACTTGATTATTATGTGCTGGGCGCAGTTGAGCAAGAGACCAACAAAACTCTTTCTAAATCACCCCTTACATCTTGGTACCGAACTCCATGGACTACCACCCACTTGATTATTATGTGTACCAGGTACAGTTGAGCAAGAGACCAACAAACTCTTTCTAAATCACCCCTTACATCTTGGTACCGAACTCCATGGACTACCACCAAATTGATTATTATGTGCTGGGCGCAGTTGAGCAAAGACCAACAAAACTCTTTCTAAATCACCCCTTACGTCTTGTTTTTAACTCCATGGACTACCACCAACTTGATTATTATGTGCTGGGCGCATTTGAGCAAGAGACCAACAAAACTCTTTCTAAATCACCCCTTACATCTTGGTACCGAACTCCATGGACTACCAAATTGATTATTATGTGCTTGGCGCAGTTGAGCAAGAGACCAACAAAACTCTTTCTAAATCACCCTTACATCTTGGTACCTAACTCATGGACTACCCTGGGTGTTATTATGTGCTGGGCGCAGTTGAGCAAGAGACCAGCAAAACTCTTTCTAAATCACCCCTTACATCTTGGTACCTAACTCCATGGACTACCACCCACTTGATTATTATGTGCTTGGCGCAGTTGAGCAAGAGACCAACAAAACTCTTTCTAAATCACCCCTTACATCTTGGTACCTAACTCCATGGACACCACCCACTTGATTATTATGTGCTGGGCGCAGTTGGGCAAGACCAACTTAAAAACTCTTTCTAAATCACCCCTTACATCTTGGTACCGAACTCCATGGACTACCACCGCTTGATTATTATGTGCTGGGCGCAGTTGAGCAAGAGACCAACAAAACTCTTTCTAAATCACCCCTTACATCTTGGTACCGAACTCCATGGACTACCACCAAATTGATTATTATGTGCTGGGCGCAGTTGAGCAAGAGACCAACAAAACTCTTTCTAAATCACCCCTTACATCTTGGTACCTAACTCCATGGACTACCACCAACTTTGATTGATATGTGCTGGGCGCATTTGAGCAAGAGACCAACAAAACTCTTTCTAAATCACCCCATCTTGGTACCGAACTCCATGGACTACCACCAAATTGATTATTATGTGCTGGGCGCAGTTGAGCAAGAGACCAACAAAACTCTTTCTAAATCACCCCTTACATCATGGTACCTAACTCCATGGACTACCAAATTGATTATTATGTGCTTGGCGCAGTTGAGCAAGAGACCAACAAAACTCTTTCTAAATCACCCCTTACATCTTGGTACCGAACTCCATGGACTACCACCAACCAGTTATTGTGCTGGGCGCAGTTGAGCAAGAGACCAACAAAACTCTTTCTAAATCACCCCTTACATCTTGGTACCGAACTCCATGGACTACCACCAAATTGATTATTATGTGCTTGGCGCAGTTGAGCAAAGACCAACAAAACTCTTTCTAAATCACCCCTTACATCTTGGTACCTAACTCCCTGGACTACCACCAAATTGATTGTGTGCTTGGCGCAGTTGAGCAAGAGACCAACAAAACTCTTTCTAAATCACCCCTTACATCTTGGTACCGAACTCCATGGACTACCACCAACTTGATTATTATGTGCTGGGCGCAGTTGAGCAAGAGACCAAAGAAGCTCTTTCTAAATCACCCTTCATCTTGGTACCGAACTCCATGGACTACCACCAAATTGATTATTATGTGCTTGGCGCAGTTGAGCAAGAGACCAACAAAACTCTTTCTAAATCACCTTACATCTTGGTACCTATCTCCATGGACTACCACCAAATTGATTATTATGTGCTGGGCGCAGTTGAGCAAGAGACCAACAAAGCTCTTTCTAAATCACCCCTTACATCTTGGTACCGAACTCCATGGACTACCCACCAAATTGATTATTATGTGCTGGGCGCATTTGAGCAAGAGACCAACAAACTCTTTCTAAATCACCCCTTACATCTTGGTACCTAACTCACATGGACTACCACCAACTTGATTATTATGTGCTGGGCGCATTTGGCAAAGACCAACAAAACTCTTTCTAAATCACCCCTTACATCTTGGTACCTAACTCCATGGACTACCACCAACGATTATTATGTGCTGGGCGCATTTGAGCAAGAGACCAACAAAAACTCTTTCTAAATCACCCCTTACATCTTGGTACCTAACTCCATGGACTACCACCAACTTGATTATTATGTGCTGGGCGCATTTGGGTAAAGAACCAACAAAACTCTTTCTAAATCACCCCTTACATCTTGGTACCTAACTCCATGGACTACCACCAACTTGATTATTATGTGCTGGGCGCATTTGAGCAAGAGACCAACAAAACTCTTTCTAAATCACCCTACATCTTGGTACCTAACTCCATGGACTACCACCAACTTGATTATTATGTGGGCGCATTTGGGCAAGAGACCAACAAAACTCTTTCTAAATCACCTTACATCTTGGTACCTAACTCCATGGACTACCACCAACTTGATTATTATGTGCTGGGCGCATTTGAGCAAGAGACCAACAAAACTCTTTCTAAATCACCCCTTACATCTTGGTACCTAACTCCATGGACTACCACCAACTTGATTATTATGTGCTGGGCGCATTTGAGCAAGAGACAACAAAACTCTTTCTAAATCACCCCTTACATCTTGGTACCGAACTTTCCGCGGACTACCACCCACTTGATTGTATGTGCTGGGCGCAGTTGAGCAAGAGACCAGCAAAACTCTTTCTAAATCACCCCTTACATCTTGGTACCTAACTCATGGACTACCACTGCTTGATTATTGTGCTGGGCGCAGTTGAGCAAGAGACCAACAAAACTCTTTCTAAATCACCTTACATCTTGGTACCGAACTCCATGGACTACCACCAACTTGATTATTATGTGCTGGGCGCAGTTGGGCAAGAGACCAACAAAACTCTTTCAAAATCACCCCTTACATCTTGGTACCTAACTCCATGGACTGCCACCAACTTGATTATTATTGGGCGCAGTTGAGCAAGAGACCAACAAAACTCTTTCTAAATCACCCCTTACATCTTGGTACCGAACTCCATGGACTACCACCAACTTGATTATTATGTGCTGGGCGCAGTTGAGCAAGAGACAACAAAACTCTTTCTAAATCACCCCTTACATCTTGGTACCGAACTCCATGGACTACCACCAACTTGATTATTATGTGCTAGGCGCAGTTGAGCAAAGAACCAACAAAACTCTTTCTAAATCACCCTTACATCTTGGTACCGAACTCCATGGACTACCACCAACGGTGTGTGCTGGGCGCAGTTGAGCAAGAGACCAACAGAGAAACTCTTTCTAAATCACCCCTTACATCTTGGTACCTAACTCCATGGACTGCCACCAACTTGATTATTATGTGCTGGGCGCAGTTGAGCAAGAGACCAACAAAACTCTTTCTAAATCACCCCTTACATCTTGGTACCTAACTCCATGGACTGCCACCAACTTGATTATTATGTGCTGGGCGCAGTTGAGCAAAGAGACCAACAAACTCTTTCTAAATCACCCCTTACATCTTGGTACCGAACTCCATGGACTACCGCCGCAACTTGATTATTATGTGCTGGGCGCAGTTGAGCAAGAGACCAACAAAACTCTTTCTAAATCACCCCTTACATCTTGGTACCGAACTCCCATGGACTACCACCAACTTGATTATTATGTGCTGGGCGCAGTTGAGCAAGAGACCAACAAAACTCTTTCTAAATCACCCCTTACATCTTGGTACCGAACTCCATGGACTACCACAACTTGATTATTATGTGCTGGGCGCATTTGAGCAAAGACCAACAAAACTCTTTCTAAATCACCCCTTACATCTTGGTACCGAACTCCATGGACTACCACCAACTTGATTATTGTGCTGGGCGCAGTTGAGCAAGAGACCAACAAAACTCTTCTAAAAATCACCCCTTACATCTTGGTACCTATCTCCATGGACTACCACCAACTTGATTATTATGTGCTGGGCCAGTTGAACAAAGAGACCAACAAAACTCTTTCTAAATCGCCCCTTACATCTTGGTACCTAACTCCATGGACTACCACCAACTTGATTATTATGTGCTGGGCGCAGTTGAGCAAGAGACCAACAAAACTCTTTCTAAATCACCCCTTACATCTTGGTACCGAACTCCATGGACTACCACCAACAGTTATTATGTGCTGGGCGCAGTTGAGCAAGAAACCAACAAAACTCTTTTTAAATCACATACATCTTGGTACCGAACTCCATGGACTACCACCAACTTGATTATTATGTGCTGGGCGCAGTTGAGCAAGAGACCAACAAAACTCTTTCTAAATCACCCCTTACATCTTGGTACCTAACTCCATGGACCACCACCAACTTGATTATTATGTGCTGGGCGCAGTTGAGCAAGAGACCAACAAAACTCTTTCTAAATCACCCCTTACATCTGGTACCGAACTCCATGGACTACCACCAACCAATTATTATGTGCTGGGCGCAGTTGAGCAAGAGACCAACAAAACTCTTTCTAAATCACCCTTACATCTTGGTACCGAACTCCATGGACTACCACCAACTTGATTATTATTGCTGGAGGCGCAGTTGGGCAAAGAGACCAACAAAACTCTTTCTAAATCACCCCTTACATCTTGGTACCTAACTCCATGGACTACCACCAACTTGATTATTATGTGCTGGGCGCAGTTGAGCAAGGGTCAACAAAACTCTTTCTAAATCACCCCTTACATCTTGGTACCGAACTCCGCTGGACTACCACCAACTTGATTATTATGTGCTGGGCACAGTTGAGCAAGAGACCAACAAAACTCTTTCCCAAAATCACCCTTACATCTTGGTACCTAACTCCATGGACTACCACCAACTTGATTATTATGTGCTGGGCGCAGTTGAGCAAGAGACCAACAAAACTCTTTCTAAATCACCCCTTACATCTTGGTACCTAACTCCATGGACTGCCACCAAATTGATTATTATGTGCTGGGCGCAGTTGGGCAAGAGACCAACAAAACTCTTTCTAAATCACCCCACATCTTGGTACCTAACTCCATGGACTACCACACTTGATTATTATGTGCTTGGCGCAGTTGAGCAAGAGACCAACAAAACTCTTTCTAAATCACCCCTTACATCTTGGTACCTAACTCCATGGACTACCACTTGATTATTATGTGCTGGGCGCAGTTGGGCAAGAGACCAACAAAACTCTTTCTAAATCACCCCTTACATCTTGGTACCTAACTCCATGGACTACCACCAACTTGATTATTATGTGCTGGGCGCAGTTGAGCAAAAAGAGACCAACAAAACTCTTTCTAAATCACCCCTTACATCTTGGTACCGAACTCCGCAGGACTACCACCAACTTGATTATTATGTGCTGGGCGCAGTTGAGCAAGAGACCAACAAAACTCTTTCTAAATCACCTTACATCTTGGTACCTAACTCCATGGACTGCCACCAACTTGATTATTATGTGCTGGGCGCATTTGAGCAAGAGACCAACAAAACTCTTTCTAAATGCCCTTACATCTTGGTACGAGAACTCCATGGACTACCACCAACTTGATTATTATGTGCTGGGCGCAGTTGAGCAAGCCAACAAAACTCTTTCTAAATCACCTTACATCTTGGTACCCTAACTCCATGGACTACATGATTATTATGTGCTGGGCGCAGTTGAGCAAGAGACCAACAAAACTCTTTCCTAAATCACCCCTTACATCTTGGTACCTAACTCCATGGACTACCACCCACTTGATTATTATGTGCTGGGCGCAGTTGAGCAAGAGACCAACAAAACTCTTTCTAAATCACCCCTTACATCTTGGTACCTAACTCCATGGACTACCACCAACTTGATTATTATGTGCTGGGCGCAGTTGAGCAAGAGACCAACAAAACTCTTTCTAAATCACCCCTTACATCTTGGTACTAACTCCATGGACTACCATAACTTGATTATTATGTGCTTTGGGCGCAGTTGAGCAAGAGACCAACAAAACTCCTTTCTAAATCACCCCTTACATCTTGGTACCTAACTCATGGACTACCACCCTTGTTATTATGTGCTGGGCGCAGTTGGGCAAGAGACCAACAAAACTCTTTCTAAATCACCCCTTACATCTTGGTACCTAACTCCATGGACTACCACCAACTTGATTATTATGTGCTGGGCGCAGTTGGTGAGACCAACAAAACTCTTTCTAAATCACCCCTTACATCTTGGTACCTAACTCCATGGACTACCACCAACTTGATTATTATGTGCTTGGCGCAGTTGAGCAAGAGACCAACAAAACTCTTTTCTAAATCACCCCTTACATCTTGGTACCTAACTCCATGGACTACCACCACTTGATTATTATGTGCTGGGCGCAGTTGAGCAAGAGACCAAGCAAAACTCTTTCTAAATCACCCCTTACATCTTGGTACCTAACTCCATGGACTACCACCAACTTGATTATTATGTGCTGGGCGCAGTTGAGCAAGTAAAGACCAACAAGAATACTCTGGTCACCCTTACATCTTGGTACCTAACTCCATGGACTACCACCAACTTGATTATTATGTGCTAGGCGCAGTTGAGCAAAAATGACCAGAATGTACAAATCACCCTACATCTTGGTACCTAACTCCATGGACTGCCACCAAATTGATTATTATGTGCTGGGCGCAGTTGAGCAGAGACCAACAAAACTCTTTCTAAATCACCCCTTACATCTTGGTACCTATCTCCATGGACCTACACCCACTTGATTATTATGTGCTGGGCGCAGTTGAGCAAGAGACCAACAAAACTCTTTCTAAATCACACTTACATCTTGGTACCTATCTCCATGGACTACCACCCACTTGATTATTATGTGCTGGGCGCAGTTGGGCAAGAGACCAACAAAACTCTTTCTAAATCACCCCTTACATCTTGGTACCTATCTCCATGGACTACCACAACTTGATTATTATGTGCTTGGCGCAGTTGAGCAAGAGACCAACAAACTCTTTCTAAATCACCCCTTACATCTTGGTACCTAACTCCATGGACTACCACCAACTTGATTATTATGTGCTGGGCGCAGTTGAGCAAGAGACCAACAACTCTTTCTAAATCACCCCTTACATCTTGGTACCCTAACTCCATGGACTGCCACCAAATTGATTATTATGTGCTGGGCGCAGTTGAGCAAGAGACCAACAAAACTCTTTCTAAATCACCTTACATCTTGGTACCTATCTCCATGGACTACCCACTTGATTATTATGTGCTGGGCGCAGTTGAGCAAGAGACCAACAAAACTCTTTCTAAATCACCCCTTACATCTTGGTACCTATCTCCATGGACTACCACCAACGATTATTATGTGCTTGGCGCAGTTGAGCAGACAACAAAACTCTTTCTAAATCACCCTTACATCGCAGTACCTAACTCCATGGACTACCACCAACTTGATTATTATGTGCTGGGCGCAGTTGAGCAAGAGACCAACAAAACTCTTTCTAAATCACCCTTACATCTTGGTACTAACTCCATGGACTACCACCAACTTGATTATTATGTGCTGGGCGCAGTTGAGCAAGAGACCAACAAAACTCTTTCTAAATCACCCCTTACATCTTGGTACCCTAACTCCATGGACTACCACCAACTTGATTATTATGTGCTGGGCGCAGTTGGTACAAGAGACCAACAAAGCTGCCTCTAAATCACCCCGCACATCTTGGTACCTAACTCCATGGACTACCACCAACTTGATTATTATGTGCTGGGCGCAGTTGAGCAAGAGACCAACCATCTTTCTAAATCACCTTACATCTTGGTACCTAACTCCATGGACTACCACCAACTTGATTATTATGTGCTGGGCGCAGTTGAGCAAGAGACCAACCGACTCTTTCTAAATCACCCCTTACATCTTGGTACCTAACTCCATGGACTACCACCAACTTGATTATTATGTGCTGGCGCAGTTGAGCAAGAGACCAACAAAACTCTTTCTAAATCACCCCTTACATCTTAGTACCTAACTCCATGGACTACCACCAACTTGATTATTATGTGCTGGGCGCAGTTGAGCAAGAGACCAACAAAACTCTTTCTAAATCACCCCTTACATCTTGGTACCTAACTCCATGGACTACCACCAACTTGATTATTATGTGCTGGGCGCAGTTGAGCAAGAGACCAACAAAACTCTTTCTAAATCACCCCTTACATCTTGGTACCCTAACTCCATGGACTACACCAACTTGATTGGTATGTGCTGGGCGCAGTTGAGCAAGGACCAACAAAACTCTTTCTAAATCACCCCTTACATCTTGGTACCGAACTCCATGGACTACCACCAACTTGATTATTATGTGCTGGGCGCAGTTGAGCAAGAGACCAACAAAACTCTTTCTAAATCACCCCTTACATCTTGGTACCTAACTCCATGGACTACCACCAACTTGATTATTATGTGCTGGGCGCAGTTGAGCAAGAGACCAACAAAACTCTTTCTAAATCACCTTACATCTTGGTACCTAACTCCATGGACTACCACCAACTTGATTATTATGTGCTGGGCGCAGTTGAGCAAGAGACCAACAAAACTCTTTCTAAATCTTGCTACTACATCTTGGTACCTAACTCCATGGACTACTACCAACTTGATTATTATGTGCTGGGCGCAGTTGAGCAAGAGACCAACAAACTCTTTCTAAATCTACCCCTTACATCTTGGTACCTAACTCCATGGACTACCACCAACTTGATTATTATGTAGGCGCAGTTGAGCAAGAGACCAACAAAACTCTTTCTAAATCACCCCTTACATCTTGGTACCTAACTCCATGGACTACCACCTTGATTATTATGTGCTGGGCGCAGTTGAGCAAGAGACCAACAAAACTCTTTCTAAATCACCCCTTACATCTTGGTACCTAACTCCATGGACTACACCAACTTGATTATTATGTGCTGGGCGCAGTTGAGCAAGAGACCAACAAAACTCTTTCTAAATCACCCCTTACATCTTGGTACCTAACTCCATGGACTGCCACCAAATTGATTATTATGTGCTGGGCGCAGTTGAGCAAGAGATTATAAAACTCTTTCTAAATCACCCTTACATCTTGGTACCAGACTCCATGGACCACCACCAACTTGATTATTATGTGCTGGGCGCAGTTGAGCAAGAGACCAACAAAACTCTTTCTAAATCACCTTACATCTTGGTACCTAACTCCATGGACTACCACCAACCCAGTTATTATGTGCTGGGCGCAGTTGAGCAAGAGACCAACAAAACTCTTTAAATCACCCCTTACATCTTGGTACCTAACTCTAACGGTTTTACCACCAACTTGATTATTATGTGCTGGGCGCAGTTGAACGAGACCAACAAAACTCTTTCTAAATCACCCCTTACATCTTGGTACCTAACTCCATGGACTACCACCAACTTGATTATTATGTGCTGGGCGCAGTTGAGCAAGAGACCAACAAAAACTCTTTCTAAATCACCCCTTACATCTTGGTACCTAACTCCATGGACTACCACCAACTTGATTATTATGTGCTGGGCGCAGTTGGGCAAGAGACCAGCAAAACTCTTTCTAAATCACCCCTTACATCTTGGTACCGAACTCCATGGACTACCACCAACTTGATTATTATGTGCTGGGCGCAGTTGAGCAAGGGTAACAAAACTCTTCTAAATCACCCCTTACATCTTGGTACCTAACTCCATGGACTACCACCAACTTGATTATTATGTGCTGGGCGCAGTTGAGCAAGAGACCAACAAAACTCTTTCTAAATCACCCCTTACATCTTGGTACCTAACTCCATGGACTACCACCAACTTGATTATTATGTGCTGGGCGCAGTTGAGCAAGAGACCAACAAAACTCTTTCTAAATCTTGCCATCTTGGTACCTAACTCCATGGACTGCCACCCACTTGATTATTATGTGCTGGGCGCAGTTGAGCAAGAGACCAACAAAACTCTTTCTAAATCACCCCTTACATCTTGGTACCGAACTCCATGGACTACCACCAACTTGATTATTATGTGCTGGGCGCAGTTGAGCAAGAGACCAACAAAACTCTTTCTACGTCATGGACTACCACCAACTTGATTATTATGTGCTTGGCGCAGTTGAGCAAGAGACCAGCAAAACTCTTTCTAAATCACCCACCCATCTTGGTACCGAACTCCATGGACTACCACCAACTTGATTATTATGTGCTTGGCACGGTTGAGCAAGAGACCAACAAACTCTTTCTAAATCTTACTACATCTTGGTACCGAACTCCATGGACTACCACCACTTGATTATTATGTGCTGGGCGCAGTTGAGCAAGAGACCAACAAAACTCTTTCTAAATCACCCGCCATCTTGGTACCTAACTCCATGGACTACCACCAACTTGATTATTATGTGCTGGGCGCAGTTGAGCAAGAGACCAACAAAACTCTTCTAAATCACCTTACGTCTTGTACGAACTCCATGGACTACCACCAACGGTTATTATGTCTTGGCACCAGTTGAGCAAGAGACCAACAAAACTCTTTCCTAATCGCACCACATCTTGGTACCGAACTCCATGGACTACCACCCACTTGATTATTGTAGCTGCTGGGCGCAGTTGAGCAAGAGACCAACAAAACTCTTTCTAAATCACCCCTTACATCTTGGTACCGAACTCCATGGACTACCACCAACTTGATTATTATGTGCTGGGCGCAGTTGAGCAAGAGACCAACAAACTCTTTCTAAATCACCCCTTACATCTTGGTACCGAACTCCATGGACTACCACCAACTTGATTATTATGTGCTGGGCGCAGTTGAGCAAGAGACCAACAAAACTCTTTCTAAATCACCTTACATCTTGGTACCAGCTCCATGGACTACCACCAACTTGATTATTATGTGCTGGGCGCAGTTGGGCAAGAGACCAACCGAAACTCTTTCTAAATCACCCCTTACATCTTGGTACCGAACTCCATGGACTACCAACTTGATTATTATGTGCTGGGCGCAGTTGAGCAAGAGACCAACAAAACTCTTTCTAAATCACCCCTTACATCTTGGTACCTAACTCCTTGGACTACCACCAACTTGATTATTATGTGCTGGGCGCAGTTGAGCAAGAGACAACAAAACTCTTTCTAAATCACCCCTTACATCTTGGTACCGAACTCCATGGACCACCACCAACTTGATTATTATGTGCTGGGCGCAGTTGAGCAGGGCAACAAAACTCTTTCTAAATCGCACCCCTTACATCTTGGTGAACTCCATGGACCACCGCAACTTGATTATTATGTGCTTGGCGCAGTTGAGCAAGAGACCAACAAAACTCTTTCTAAATCACCCCATCTTGGTACCGAACTCCATGGACTACCACCAACTTGATTATTATGTGCTTGGCGCAGTTGAGCAAGAAGACCAACAAAACTCTTTCTAAATCACCCCTTACATCTTGGTACCGAACTCCATGGACTACCACCAACTTGGTATTATGGCGCAGTTGGTGGGAACCAACAAAACTCTTAAATCACCCTTACATCTTGGTACCGAACTCCATGGACTACCACCAACTTGATTATTATGTGCTGGGCGCAGTTGAATAAAGAGACCAACAAAACTCTTTCTAAATCACCCCTTACATCTTGGTACCGAACTCCATGGACTACCACCAACAGTTATTATGTGCTTGGCGCAGTTGGGCAAGAGACCAACAAAACTCTTTCTAAATCACCCCTTACATCTTGGTACCGAACTCCATGGACTACCATAACTTGATTATTATGTGCTGGGCGCATTTGAGCAAGAGACCAACAAAACTCTTTCTAAATCACCCCTTACATCTTGGTACCGAACTCCATGGACTACCACCAACTTGATTATTATGTGCTGGGCGCAGTTGAGCAAGAGACCAACAAAACTCTTTCTAAATCACCCCTTACATCTTGGTACCGAACTCCATGGACTACCACCAACTTGGTCAATATGTGCTTGGCGCAGTTGACGAGACCAACAAAACTCTTTCTAAATCACCCTTACATCTTGGTACCGAACTCCATGGACTACCACCAACTTGATTATTATGTGCTTGGCGCAGTTGAGCAAGAGACCAACAAAACTCTTTCTAAATCACCCCTTACATCTGTGCCAGGCCTCATGGTTACCAACTTGATTATTATGTGCTTGGCGCAGTTGGGCAAGAGACCAACAGAAACTCTTTCTAAATCACCCCTTACACATCTTGGTACGAACTCCATGGACTACCACCAGCTTGATTATTATGTGCTGGGCGCAGTTGAGCAAGAGACCAATAAAACTCTTTCTAAATCACCCCTTACATCTTGGTACCGAACTCCATGGACTACACCAACTTGATTATTATGTGCTTGGCGCAGTTGAGCAAGAGACCAACAAAACTCTTTCTAAATCACCCCTTACATCTTGGTACCGAACTCCATGGACTACCACCAACTTGATTATTATGTGCTGGGCGCATTTGAGCAAGGACAACAAAACTCTTTCTAAATCACCCCTTACATCTTGGTACCGAACTCCATGGACTACCACCAACGATTATTATGTGCTTGGCGCAGTTGAGCAAGAGACCAACAAAACTCTTTCTAGAAATACCCCTTACATCTTGGTACCGAACAGGACTACCACCAACTTGATTATTATGTGCTTGGCGCAGTTGAGCAAGAGACCAACAAAACTCTTCATCTTGGTACCAGCTCCCATGGACTACCACCAACTTTGATTATTATGTGCTTGGCGCAGTTGAGCAAGAGACCAACAAAACTCTTTCTAAATCACCCCTTACATCTCTTGGTACCGAACTCCATGGACTACCACCAACTTGATTATTATGTGCTTGGCGCAGTTGGGCAAAGAACCAACAAAGAAACTCTTTCTAAATCACCCTTACATCTTGGTACCGAACTCCATGGACTACCACCAACTTGATTATTATGTACTTGGCGCAGTTGGGCAAGAGACCAACAAAACTCTTTCTAAATCACCCCTTACATCTTGGTACCGAACTCCATGGACTACCACCAACTTGGTTATTATGTGCTGGGCGCATTTGAGCAAGAGACCAACAAAACTCTTTCTAATCACCCCTTACATCTTGGTACCTAACTCCATGGACTGCCACCCACTTGATTATTATGTGCTGGGCGCAGTTGAGCAAGAAGACCAACAAAACTCTTTCACAAATCACCCCTTACATCTTGGTACCGAACTCCATGGACTACCACCAACTTGATTATTATGTGCTTGGCGCAGTTGAGCAAGAGACCAGCAAACTCTTTCTAAATCACCCCTTACATCTTGGTACCGAACTCCGCTGGACTACCACCAACTTGATTATTATGTGCTTGGCGCAGTTGAGCAAGAGACCAGCAAAACTCTTTCTAAATCACCCCTTACATCTTGGTACCGAACTCCATGGACTACCACCAACTTGATTATTATGTGCTGGGCGCATTTGAGCAAGAAACCAATAAAACTCTTCCTAAATCACATACATCTTGGTACCGAACTCCATGGACTGCCACCCTTGATTATTATGTGCTGGGCGCAGTTGAGCAAGAGACCAACCAAACTCTTTCTAAATCACCCCTTACATCTTGGTACCGAACTCCATGGACTACCACCAACTTGATTATTATGTGCTTGGCGCAGTTGAGCAGAAGACCAACAAAACTCTTTCTAAATCACCCCTTACATCTTGGTACCGAACTCCATGGACTACCACCAACTTGATTATTATGTGCTGGGCGCATTTGAGCAAGAGACCAACAAAACTCTTTCTAAATCACCCCTTACATCTTGGTACCGAACTCCATGGACTGCCACCCACTTTGATTATTATGTGCTGGGCGCAGTTGAGCAAGAGACCAACAAAACTCTTTCTAAATCACCCCTTACATCTTGGTGAGAACTCCATGGACTACCACCAACTTGAGATTGTTATGTGCTTGGCGCAGTTGAACGAGACCAACAAAACTCTTTCTAAATCACCCCTTACATCTTGGTACCGAACTCCGCCAGACTACCACCAACTTGATTATTGGTGCTTGGCGCAGTTGAGCAAGAAGACAACAAAACTCTTTCTAAATCACCCCTTACATCTTGGTACCGAACTCCATGGACTACCACCAACTTGATTATTATGTGGGCGCATTTGAGCGAAAGCCAACAAAACTCTTTCCCCGTCACCCCTTACATCTTGGTACCTATCTCCATGGACTACCACCAACAGATTATTATGTGCTTGGCACCCAAGTTGAGCCAAGAGACCAACAAAACTCTTTCTAAATCACCCCTTACATCTTGGTACCGAACTCCATGGACTACCACCAACTTGATTATTATGTGCTAGGCGCATTTGAGCAAGCGGCTCTCGAAGCTCTTTCTAAATCACCCTTACATCTTGGTACCTAACTCCATGGACTGCCACCCACTTGATTATTATGTGCTGGGCGCAGTTGAGCAAGAGACCAACAAAACTCTTTCTAAATCACCCCTAACATCTTGGTACCGAACTCCATGGACTACCACCAACACGATTATTATGTGCTTGGCGCAGTTGAGCAAGAGACCAACAAAACTCTTTCTAAATCACCCTTACATCTTGGTACCGAACTCCATGGACTACCAACTTGATTATTATGTGCTTGGCGCAGTTGAGCAAGAGACCAACAAAACTCTTTCTAAATCACCCCATACATCTTGGTACGAACTCCATGGACTACCACCAACTTGATTATTATGTGGGCGCATTTGAGCAAGAGACCAACAAAACTCTTTCTAAATCACCCCTTACATCTTGGTACCTATCTCCATGGACTACCACCAACTTGATTATTATGTGCTTGGCGCAGTTGAGCAAGAGACAACAAAACTCTTTCTAAATCACCCCTTACATCTTGGTACGAACTCCATGGACTGCCACCAACTTGATTATTATGTGCTGGGCGCATTTGAGCAAGAGACCAACAAAACTCTTTCTAAATCACCCCTTACATCTTGGTACCTAACTCCATGGACTGCCACCCAGCAGTTATTATGTGCTGGGCGCAGTTGAGCAAGGAACCAACAAAACTCTTTCTAAATCACCCCCTTACATCTTGGTACCGAACTCCATGGACTACCACCAACTTGATTATTATGTCTTGGCGCAGTTGAGCAAGAGACCAACCAAAACTCTTTCTAAATCACCCTTACATCTTGGTACATGAACTCCATGGACTACCACCAACTTGATTATTATGTGCTGGGCGCATTTGGGCAAGAGACCAACAAAACTCTTTCTAAATCACCCCTGGTACCTAACTCCATGGACTCACACCCACTTGATTATTATGTGCTGGGCGCAGTTGAGCAAGAGACCAACAAAACTCTTTCTAAATCACCCCTTACATCTTGGTACCGAACTCCATGGACTACCACCAACTTGATTATTATGTGCTTGGCACAGTTGAGCAAGAGACCAACAAAACTCTTTCTAAATCACCTTACATCTTGGTACCGAACTCCATGGACTACCACCAACTTGATTATTATGTGCTGGGCGCATTTGGGCAAGAGACCAACAAAACTCTTCTAAATCACCCCTTACATCTTGGTACTAACTCCATGGACTGCCACCACTTGATTATTATGTGCTGGGCGCAGTTGAGCAAAGAGACCAACAAAACTCTTTCTAAATCACCTTACATCTTGGTACCGAACTCCATGGACTACCACCAACTTGATTATTATGTGCTTGGCGCAGTTGAGCAAGAGACCAACAAAACTCTTTCTAAATTGCCCTTACATCTTGGTACCGAACTCCATGGACTACCACCAACTTGATTATTATGTACTTGGCGCAGTTTGAGCAAGAGACCAACAAAACTCTTTCTAAATCACCCTTACATCTTGGTACCGAACTCCATGGACTACCACCAACTTGATTATTATGTGCTTGGCGCAGTTGAGCAAGAGACCAACAAAACTCTTTCTAAATCACCTTACATCTTGGTACCGAACTCCATGGACTACCACCAACGGTATTATGTGCTTGGCGCAGTTGAGCAAGGAACCAACAAAACTCTTTCTAAATCACCCCTTACATCTTGGTACCGAACTCCATGGACTACCACCAACTTGATTATTATGTGCTGGGCGCATTTGAGCAAGAGACCAACAGAAACTCTTTCTAAATCACCCCTTACATCTTGGTGCTAACTCCATGGACTGCCACCCACTTGATTATTATGTGCTGGGCGCAGTTGAGCAAAGAACCAACAAAACTCTTTCTAAATCACCCCTTACATCTTGGTACCGGATCCCATGGACTACCACCAACTTGATTATTATGTGCTTGGCGCAGTTGAGCAAGGAACCAACAAAACTCTTTCTAAATCACCCTTACATCTTATTTGCCGAACTCCTGGACTACCACCAACTTGATTGTGCTATTGCTTGGCGCAGTTGAGCAAGAGACCAACAAAACTCTTTCTAAATCTGCCACATCTTGGTACCGAACTCCATGGACTACCACCAACTTGATTATTATGTGCTTGGCGCAGTTGAGCAAAAAGTAAAAGACCAACAAAACTCTTTCTAAATCACCCCTTACATCTTGGTACCGAACTCCATGGACTACCACCAACTTGATTATTATGTGCTGGGCGCAGTTGAGGCAAGAGACCAACAAAACTCTTTCTAAATCACCCCTTACATCTTGGTACCGAACTCATGGACTACCACCAACTTGATTATTATGTGCTGGGCGCATTTGAGCAAGAGACCAACAAAACTCTTTCTAAATCACCCGCCTCTTGGTACCTAACTCCATGGACTGCCACCCACTTGATTATTATGTGCTGGGCGCAGTTGAGCAAGAGACCAACAAAACTCTTCTAAATCACCCCTTACATCTTGGTACCGAACTCCATGGACTACACCAGTTATTATGTGCTTGGCGCAGTTGAGCAAGAAGCCAACAAACTCTTTCTAAATCACCCCTTACATCTTGGTACCGAACTCCATGGACTACCACCAACTTGATTATTGTAGCGGCGCAGTTGAGCAAGAGACCAACAAAAACTCTTTCTAAATCACCCCATACATCTTGGTACCGAACTCCATGGACTACCACCAACTTGATTATTATGTGCTTGGCGCAGTTGAGCAAGAGACCAACAAAACTCTTTCTAAATCACCCCTTACATCTTGGTACCGAACTCCATGGACTACCAACTTGATTATTATGTGCTTGGCGCAGTTGAGCAAGAGACCAACAAAACTCTTTCTAAATCACCCCTTACATCTTGGTACCGAACTCCATGGACTACCGCAACTTGATTTATTATGTGCTGGGCGCAGTTGAGCAAGAGACCAACAAAACTCTTTCTAAATCACCCCTTACATCTTGGTACCGAACTCCATGGACTACCACCAACTTGATTATTATGTGCTTGGCACGGATTTGAGCAAGAGACCAACAAAACTCTTTCTAAATCACCCCTTACATCTTGGTACCGAACTCCATGGACTACCGCCAACAGTTATTATGTGCTTGGCGCAGTTGAGCAAGAGACCAACAAAACTCTTTCTAAATCACCCCTTACATCTTTTGGTACCAACTCCATGGACTACCACCAACTTGATTATTATGTGCTTGGCGCAGTTGAGCAAGAGACCAACAAAACTCTTTCTAAATCACCCCTTACATCTTGGTACCGAACTCCATGGACTACCACCAACTTGATTATTATGTGCTTGGCGCAGTTGAGCAAGACCAACAAAACTCTTTCCTAAATCACCCCTTACATCTTGGTACCGAACTCCATGGACTGCCACCACTTGATTATTATGTGCTGGGCGCAGTTGAGCAAGAGACCAACAAAAACTCAGCAATCACCCCTTACATCTTGGTACCTAACTCCATGGACTACCAACTTGATTATTATGTGCTTGGCGCAGTTGAGCAAGAGACCAACAAAACTCTTTCTAAATCACCCCTTACATCTTGGTACCTAACTCCATGGACTGCCACCCACTTGATTATTATGTGCTAGGCGCAGTTGAGCAAGAGACCAACAAAACTCTTTCTAAATCACCCTTACATCTTGGTACCGAATCCATGGACTGCCACCCACTTGATTATTATGTGCTTGGCGCAGTTGAGCAAGAGACCAACAAAACTCTTTCTAAATCACCCCTTACATCTTGGTACCCTAACTCCATGGACTGCCACCCACTTGATTATTATGTGCTAGGCCGCAGTTGAGCAAGAGACCAACAAACTCTTTCGTCACCCCTTACATCTTGGTACCGAACTCCATGGACTGCCACCCACTTGATTATTATGTGCTTGGCGCAGTTGAGCAAGAGACCAACAAAACTCTTTCTAAATCACACTTACATCTTGGTACCGAACTCCATGGACTACCACCCACTTGATTATTATGTGCTGGGCGCAGTTGGGCAAGAGACCAAAAAAA
>JBBBDQ010023459.1:0-14326 GCA_037127315.1 Ascarosepion bandense
CTTTCTAAATCACCCCTTACATCTTGGTACCCAATTCCATGGGACTGCCACCAACTGGGATTATTATGCTGGCGCATTTGAGCAAGAGACCAACAAACTCTTTCAAATCACCTCATCTTGGTACCCAACTCCATGGACTGCCACCACTCTGATTATTATGTGCTTGGCGCATTTGAGCAAGAGACCAACAAAACTCTTTCTAAATCACTCCCTATATCTTGGCGTGCCCAACTCCATGGACTACCACCAACTTGATTATTATGTGTTGGCGCATTTGAGCAAGTTAGGACCAACAAAACTCTTTCTAAATCACTCCTTACATCTTGGTACCCAACTCCATGGACTACCAACTTGATTATTATGCCAAGTGCGATTTGAGCAAGAGACCAACAAAAAAACCTTTCAAATCGTCTTACATCTTGGTACCGAACTCCATGGACTACCACCAACTCTGACACAGGTGCTGCTGAGCAAGAGACCAACAAAACTTCTTCTAAATCACCCCTTACATCTTGGTACCTAACTCCATGGACTACCACCAACTTGATTATTATGTGCTTGGCAGTTGAGCAAGAGACCAACAAAACTCTTTCTAAAATCACCCCTTACATCTTGGTACCTAACCTACGGACTACCACCAACTTGATTATTATGTGCTGGGCGCATTGAGCAAGAGACCAACAAGTCTTCTAAATCCACTCATATCTTGGTGTACCTAACCTGCTGGACTGCCACCAACTTGATTATTATGTGCTGGGCGCATTTGAGCAAGAGACCAACAAAACTCTTCTTAAATCACCCCTTACATCTTGTACCCAACTCCATGGACTGCCACCAACTGATTATTATGTGTGCTGGCGCAGTTGAGCAAGAGACCAACAAAACTCTTCTAAATCACCTCACATCTTGGTACCTAACTCCATGGACTACCACCAACTTGATTATTATGTGCTGGGCGCAGTTGAGCAAGAGACCAACAAAACTCTTCTAAATCACCTCATACCTTGGTACCGAAACTCCATGGACTACCACCAACTTGATTTTATTATGTGCTTGGCGCAGTTGAGCAAGAGACCAACAAAACTCTTTTAAATCACCCTTACATCTTGGTACCCATCTCCATGGACTACCACCAACTTGATTGTTATGTGCTGGGCGCAGTTGAGCAAGAGACCAACAAAACTCTTCGAAATCACCCCTTACATCTTGGTACCTATCTCCCATGGACTACCACCAACTTGGACACATGTGTGCTGGCGCAGTTGAGCAAGAGACCAACAAAACTCTTTCTAAATCACCCCTTACATCTTGGTACCTATCTCCATGGACTACCACCAACTTGATTATTATGTGCTGGGCGTAAAAGGAGAGCAGACCGCACAAAAAACTCTTCTAAATCACCCCTTACATCTTGTACCTATCTCCATGGACTACCACCAACTTGATTATTATGTGCTTGGGCGCAGTTGAGCAAGAGACCAAACAAAACTCTTTCTCTAAACAATTCTCATATCTTATAGAATTTTAACTCCATGGACTGCCACCAACTTGATTATGTACAAGTGCAGTTGAGCAAGAGACCAACAAAACTCTTTCAAATCACCTCTTACATCTTGGTACCTAACCTTATGGATTACCACCAACTTGATTATTATGTGCTGGGTGCACAGTTGAGTAAGAGACCAACAAAACTCTTTTCAAATCACCCTTACATCTTTGGTACTGAACTCCATGGACTACCACCAACTTACTATTATGTGCTTATGCAGTTGAGCAAGAGACCAACAAAGCGAAATCACCCTTTACATCTTTGGTACGGAACTCCATGGACTGCCACCACTTGATTATTATGTGCTGGGCAGTTGAGCAAGAGACCAACAAAACTCTTTCTAAATCACCCCTTACATCTTGGTACCTATCTCCATGGACCACCACCAAATTGATTATTATGCTGGGTGCAGTTGAGCAAGAGACCAAACAAAACTCTTCTAAATCACCCCTTACATCTTGGTACCCATTCTCCATGGACTACCACCAAATTGATTATTGGTGTTGCTAAAGGAGCAAGAGACCAACAAAACTCTTCTAAATCACCCCTTACATCTTGGTACCTATCTCCATGGACTACCAACAAATTGATTATTATGTGCTGGGCGCATTTGAGCAAGAGACCAACAAAACTCTTCTAAATCACCCTTACATCTTGTCTATCTCCATGGACTACCACCAAATTGATTATTATGTGCTGGGTGCATTTGAGCAAGAGACCAACAAACTCTTCTAAATCACCCCTTACATCTTGGTACTGAACTCCATGGACTGCCACCAAATTACTATTACAGTTTATGCAGTTGAGCAAGAGACCAACAAAAAACTCTTTCTAAATCACCCCTTACATCTTGGTACCTATCTCCATGGACTACCACCAAATTGATTATTATGTGCTGGGCGCAGTTGAGCAAGAGACCAACAAAACCTTCTAAATCACCCTTACATCTTGGTACTAACTCCATGGACTACCTACCAAATTGATTATTATGTGCTGGGCGCAGTTGAGCAAGAGACCAACAAAACTCTTTCTAAATCACCCTTACATCTTTTGGTACCGAACTCCCATGGATACCACCAAATTGATTATTATGTGCTGGCGCATTTGAAAAGAGACCAACAAACTCCTTTCTAAATCACCCCTTACATCTTGGTACTATCTCCATGGACTACCACCAAATTGATTATTATGTGCTTGGCGCAGTTGAGCAAGAGACCAACAAAACTCTTTCTAAATCACCCTTACATCTTGGTACCTATCTCCATGGACTTCACCAAATTGATTATTATTATGTGTTGGCAGCTGAGCAAGAGACCAACAAAACTTCCTTTCTAAATCACCCTTACATCTGGTACCCTCTCCATGGACTACCACCAAATTGATTATTATGTGCTGGGCGCAGTTGAGCAAGAGACCAACAAAACTCTTTCTAAATCACCCTTTACATCTTGGTACCGAACTCCATGGACTACCACCAAATTGATTATTAGCGTGCTGGGCGCATTTGAGCAAGAGACCAACAAAACTCTTTTCTAAATCTGCCCTCTACATCTTGGTACCCTATCTCCATGGACTACCACCAAATTGATTATTATGTGCTTGGCGCAGTTGAGCAAGAGACCAACAAAACTCTTTTCTAAATCACCCTTACATCTTGGTACCTATCTCCATGGACTACCACCAAATTGATTATTATAAAAGGCGCAGTTGAGCAAGAGACCAACAAACTCTTTTCTAAATCACCCTTTACATCTTGGTACCTATCTCCATGGATCTAATACCAATCATTGATTATTATGTGCTGGGCGCAGTTGAGCAAGAGACCAACAAAACTTTTCTAAATCACCTCTACATCTGGTACCTATCTCCATGGACTACCACCAAATTGATTATTATGTGCTATGCGCAGTTGAGCAAGAGACCAACAAAACTCTCAAATCACCCCTTACATCTTGGTACCTATCTCCATGGACTACCACCAAATTGATTATGAAGTTGGGTGCAGTTGAGCAAGAGACCAACAAAACTCTTTCTAAATCACCCCTTACATCTTGGTACCTATCTCCATGGACTACCACCAAATTGATTATTATGTGCTGGGCGCAGCTGAGCAAGAGACCAACAAACTCTTCTAAATCACCCTTACATCTTGGTACCTATCTCCATGGACTACCACCAAATTGATTATTATGTGCTTGGTGCAGTTGAGCAAGAGACCAACAAAATCTTTCTCAAATCACCCCTTACACCTGGGTACCTATCTCCATGGACTACCACCAAATTGATTATTATGTGCTGGGCGCAGTTGAGCAAGAGACCAACAAAACTCTTCTAAATCACCCTTACATCTTGAGGTACCTAACTCCATGGACTACCACCAAATTGATTATTGCGGTACAAGCAGCTGAGCAAGAGACCAACAAAACTCTTCTAAATCACCTACATCTTGGTACCTATCTCCATGGACTACCACCAAATTGATTATTATGTGCTGGGCGCAGTTGAGCAAGAGACCAACAAAATTTTCAATCACTCCCTACATCTTGCACTCAACCCTATGGACTACCACCAAATTGATTATTATAAAAGGCGCAGTTGAGCAAGAGACCAACAAAATCCTTCTAAATCAAATTTCTTACATCTGGTACCATCTCCATGGACTACCACCAATTGGATTATTATGTGCTGGGCGAGTTGAGCAAGAGACCAACAAAACTCTTTCAAAATCACCCCTTACATCTTGTACCCATCTCCATGGACTACCACCACCAAATCGATTATTATGTGCCAAGTGCAGTTGAGCAAGAGACCAACAAAACTCTTTCTAAATCACCCCTTACCTGGTACCTATCTCCATGGACTGCAATGCACCAAATTGATTATTATGTGCTTGGCGCAGTTGAGCAAGAGACCAACAAAACCTTCTAAATCACCCCTTACATCTGCACTGAACCCATGGACTGCCACCCACTACTTATTATGTGCTGGGCGCAGCTGAGCAAGAGACCAACAAAACTCTCTTTCTAAAATCATCTACATCTTGGTACCTATCTCCATGGACTACCACCAAATTGATTATTATGTGCTATGCAGTTTTATAAGAGACCAACAAAACTCTTCTAAATCACCTCGACATCTTGGTACCTATCTCCTCCATGGACTCCGACTACCAAATTGATTATTATGTGTGCTGGGCGGTTGAGCAAGAGACCAACAAAACCTCTTCTAAATCACCCCTTACATCTTGGTACCTATCTCCATGGACTACCAATTAAAATGATTATTATGTGCTAAGCATTTGAGCAAGAGACCAACAAAACTCTTTCTAAATCACCCCTTACATCTTGGTACCTCCACCCATGGACTACCACCAAATTGATTATTATGTACAAGTGCATTTGAGCAAGAGACCAACAAAACTCTTTCTAAATCACCCTTACATCTTGGTACCGAACTCCATGGACTACCACCAACTTGATTATTATGTCATGCTGAGCAAGCAGAGACCAACAAAACTCTTTCTAAATCACCTCACACTTGTACCGAACTCCATGGGGACTGCCACCCACTTGATTATTATGTGCTGGGCGCAGTTGAGCAAGAGACCAACAAAACTCTTTCTAAATCACCCCTTACATCTCACCCATTCCACGGACTCACCAAATTGGATGATATGTGCTTAAGGCAGTTGAGCAAGAGACCAACAAAACTCTTCTAAATCACCCCTTACATCTTGGCATTCCATGGACTGTCAATTGTACTGATTATTGGTATGTCATGCAGTTGAGACAAGAGACCAACAAAACTCTTTCTAAATCACCCTCACATCTTGGTACTCATCTCCATGGACTACCACCAAATTGATTATTATGTACAGAAGCATTTGAGCAAGAGACCAACAAAACTCTTTCTAAATCACCCCTTACATCTTGGTACCTAACTCCATGGACTGCCACCAACTTGGATTATTATGTGCTAAGCAGTTGAGCAAGAGACCACCAAAACTCTTCTAAATCACCCTTTACATCTTGGTACCCAACTCCATGGACTACCACCAATCAAGTGATTATTATGTGCTGAGTTACTGAGCAAGAGACTCAACAAAACTCTTTCTAAATCACCCTTACATCTTGGTACCGGAACTCCATGGACTACCACCAACTTGATTATTATGTGCTTATGCAGTTGAGCAAGAGACCAACAAAACCTTCTTCTAAATCACCCTCACATCTTGGTACTGAACCTTATGGACTGCCAAATTCCACTATTTGTTATGTGCTGGCGCATTTGAGCAAGAGACCAACAAAACTTTTCAAATTCACCACATCTTGGTGCACCTATCTCCATGGACTACCACCAAATTGATTATTGAGGTACAAGCAGTTGAGCAAGAGACCAACAAACTCTTTCTAAATCACCCTTACATCTTGGTACCCATCATCTCCATGGACTACCACCAAATCGGTCATTATGTGCTAAGCAGTTGAGCAAGAGACCAACAAAACTCTTTTCAAATCACCCCTTACATCTTGGCACCGAACTCCATGGACTACCACCAACTTGATTATTATGTGCTTGGCGCAGTTGAGCAAGAGACCAACAAAACTCTTTCTAAATCACCCCCTTACATCTTGCAAGGCCTAAACCCATGGACTGCCACCCACTTGATTATTAAGTGTGCTGGGCGCAGTTGAGCAAGAGACCAACAAACTCTTTCTAAATCACCCCTTACATCTTGGTACCTATCTCTATGGACTACCACCAAATTGATTATTATGTGCTGGGCGCAGTTGAGCAAGAGACCAACAAAACTCCCTTTTCTAAATCACCCCCTACATCTTGGTACCTATCTCCATGGACTACCACCAAACCTGATTATTATGTGCTGGGCGCAGTTGAGCAAGAGACCAACAAAACTCTTTCTAAATCACCCCTTACATCTTGAACATGGACTGCCACCCAATTTTGATTATGTACAAGGTGCTGAGCAAGAGAGACCAACAAAACTCTTCTAAATCACTCCTCATCTTGGTACCTATCTCCATGGACTACCACCAAATTGATTATGTGCTGGGCGCAGTTGAGCAAGAGACCAACAAAACTCTTCTAAAATCACCCTCTACATCTGGGTGACTCCAACTCCATGGACTGCCACCAACTTGATTACGAAGAAGTGCAGTTGAGCAAGAGACCAAAACTCTTTCTAACCACCCCTTACATCTTGGTACCTAACTCCATGGACTACCACCAACTTGATTATTATGTGCTGGGCGGTGCTGAGCAAGAGACCAACAAAAACTCTTCTAAATCACTCCCTGATGACCTTGGTACCGAACTCATGGACTACCACCAACTTGATTATTATGTGTTTACAGTTGAGCAAGAGACCAACAAAACTCTTTCAAATTCAAATTTCACATCTTGGTACCGAACTCCATGGACTGTCAATCACATCGATTATTATGTGCTGGGCGCAGTTGAGCAAGAGACCAACAAAACTCTTCTAAATCACCCCCTTACATCTTGGTACCTATCTCCATGGACTACCACCAACTTGATTATTGGAAAAGGGCGCATTTGAGCAAGAGACCAACAAAACTCTTTCTAAATCACCCCTTACATCTTGGTACCTATCTCATGGACTACCACCAAATTGATTATTATGTGTTGGGCGCATTTGACAAGAGACCACCAAAACTCTTCTAAATCAATTTTTGATATCTAGACTCGAACTCCATGGACTACCACCAACTTGATTATTATGTGCTGGGCGCATTTGAGCAAGAGACCAACAAAAACTTTTCTAAATCACCCCATGACCTTGTACCTATCTCCATGGACTACCACAAACTTGATTATTATGTGCTGGGCGCATTTGAGCAAGAGACCAACAAACTCTTCTAAATCACCCCTTACATCTTGGTACCTATCTCCATGGACTACCACCAACTTGATTATTACGCTGGGCGCAGTTGAGCAAGAGACCAACAAAACTCTTTCTAAATCACCCCTTACATCTTGGTACCTATCTCCATGGACTACCACCAACTTGATTATTATGTGCCGCGCAGCGAGCAAGAGACCAACAAAACTTTTCTAAATCACCTCTTATATCTTGGTGGACGATTCCATGGACTACCACCAACTTGATTATTATGTGCTGGGGCGCAGTTGAGCAAGAGACCAACAAACTCTTCTAAATCGACTCTTTACATCTTGGTACCAACCCATGGACTGCCACCAACTTGATTATTATGTGGCTGGGCGCAGCCGAGCAAGAGACCAACAAAACTTTTCAATCACCCCTTACATAGGTACCGAACTCCATGGACTACCACCAACTTGATTATTATGTGCTTGGCGCAGTTGAGCAAGAGACCAACAAACCCCTTTCTAAATCACTCCCTACATCTTGGTACCGAACTCCATGGACTACCACCAACTTGATTATTATGTGTTTACAGTTGAGCAGACCAACAAAACTCTTTCAAATCACCCCTTACATCTTGCACCATCTCCATGGACTCCATTTCACCAACTTGATTATTGAGAAGAAGTGGCCAAGGCATCTACCGAAACTCTTCTAAATCACCCCCTACATCTTGGTACCGAACTCCATGGACTGCCACCAACTTGATTATTATGTGCTGGGCGCAGTTGAGCAAGAGACCAACAAAATCCTCTTTCTAAATCACCCCTACATCTTGGTACCGAACTCCATGGACTACCACCAACTTGATTATTATGTGCTTGGCGCAGTTGAGCAAGAGACCAACAAACTCTTCTAAATCACCCTCAGCATCTTGGTACCGAACTCCATGGACTACCACCAACTTGATTATTATGTTGGCGCAGTTGAGCAAGAGACCAACAAAACTCTTTCTAAATCACCCTTACATCTTGGTACCCATTCCATGGACTACCACCAACTTGATTATTATGTGCTTGGCGCAGTTGGAGCAAGAGACCACCGTCAAAACTCTTTCTAAATCACCCCTACATCTTGGTACCAACTCCATGGACTGCCACCAACTTGATTATTATGTTTGGCGCAGTTTGAGCAAGAGACCAACAAAATTTTCTAATCACCCTACATCTTGGTACCTATCTCCATGGACTACCACCAATCATCCCTGATTGTATTATGTGCTTGGCGCAGTTGAGCAAGAGACCAACAAAATCTTTCAAATCACCCCTACATCTTGGTACCCAACTCCATGGACTGCCACCAACTTGATTATTATGCTTGGCGCAGTTGGAGCGTTGTACCAACAAAACTCTTTCTAAATCACCTCTTACATCTTGGTACCGAACTCCATGGACTACCACCAACTTGATTATTATGTTATGCAGTTGAGCAAGAGACCAACAAAACTCTTTCTAAATCACCCTTACATCTTGGTACCTATCTCCATGGACTACCACCAACTTGATTATTATGTGTTTGGCGCAGCTGGAGCAAGAGACCAACAAAACTCTTTCTTTAAATCACCCTTGCAAGACCCTTGGTACCGAACTCCATGGACTACCACCAACTTGATTATTATGTGCTTCTAAGGCGCAGTTGAGCAAGAGACCAACAAACTCTTTCTAAATCACCCTTACATCTTGGTACCGAACTCCATGGACTACCACCAACTTGATTATTATGTGCTGGGCGCAGTTGAGCAAGAGACCAACAAAACTCTTTCAAATCACCCTTACATCTTGGTACCTAACTCCATGGACTGCTACCAACTTGATTATTATGTGCTTGGCGCAGTTGAGCAAGAGACCAACAAAACTCTTTCTAAATCACCTCTTACATCTTGGGGTACCGAACTCCACGGACTACCACCAACTTGATTATTATGTGCTTATGCAGTTGGAGCAAGAGACCAACAAACTCTCTAAATCACCCCTTACATCTGAAAATTTTATCTCCATGGACTACCACCAACTTGATTATTAAGAGTTAGCAGTTGAGCAAGAGACCAACAAAACTCTTTCTAAATCACCCTTAAGAACTGGTACCGAACTCCATGGATTACCACCAACTTGATTATTGGTGCTTGGCGCAGTTGAGCAAGAGACTAACAAAACTCTTTTCAAATCACCTTACATCTTGGCACCGAACCTGACTACCACCAACTTGATTATTATGTGCTGGGCGGAAGCGAGCAAGAGACCAACAAAACTTTTCTAAATCACCTCTACATCTTTGGTACCTATCTCCATGGACTGCCACCCACTTGATATTATGTTGGGCATTTGGAGCAAGAGACCAATGAAATCCTTTTAACCACCCCTTACATCTTGGTACCTATCTCCATGGACTACCACCAACTTGATTATTATGTACAAGGCAGTTGAGCAGAGACCAACAAACTTTCTAAATCACCCCTTACATCTTGGTACCCCAACTCCATGGATCACACCCACTTGGATTATTATGCGCTGGGCGCATTTGGAGCAAGAGACCAACAAAACTCTTCTAAATCACCCTTACATCTTGTACCGAACTCCATGGACTGCCACCAACTTGATTATTGGTGTTGGCGCAGTTGAGCAAGAACAACAAAACTCTCTTCTAAATCACTCCTTACATCTTGGTACTGAACTCCATGGACTACCACCAACTGGGCGATTATTACAAGTTAAGGCAGTTGAGCAAGAGACCAACAAAACTCTTTAAATCACCTCTTACATCTGGTACCGAACTCCATGGACTACCACCAACTTGATTATTATGTGCTACAGTTGAGCAAGAGACCAACAAAACTCTTCTAAATCACCCCTTACATCTTGGTACCGAACTCCATGGACTGCCACCCACTTGATTATTATGTGCTATGCATTTGAGCAAGAGACCAACAAAACTCTTTCTAAATCACCCTTACATCTTGGTACTGAACTCCCATGGACTGCCACCAACTTGATTATTATGTGCTGGCGCATTTGAGCAAGAGACTAACAAAACTTTTCTAAATCACCCTTACATCTCTGGTACTGAACTCCATGGACTGCCACCCACTTGATTATTATGTGCCATGCATTTGGAGACAAGAGACCAAACAAAACTCTTCTAAATCACCCTTACATCTTGGAAAAATTTGAACCTCCATGGACTGCCACCAACTTGATTATTATGCTAAGCATTTGAGCAAGAGACCAACAAAACTCTTTTCTAAATCACCCTTTACATCTTGGTACCCAACCCATGGACTGCCACCCACTTGATTATTATGTGCTGCTACTTCTGAGCAAGAGACCAACAAAACTCTTTCTAAATCACCCCTTACATCTTGGTACCGAACTCCATGGACTACCACCTAACTTGATTATTATGTCATGCATTTGAGCAAGAGACCAAATGCAACTCTTTCTAAATCACCCCTTACATTCGGTACCTAACTCCATGGACTGCCACCCACCTGACACATGTGCCGGGCGCATTTG
Organism: Ascarosepion bandense; assembly: GCA_037127315.1. Classification (NCBI taxonomy): domain Eukaryota; kingdom Metazoa; phylum Mollusca; class Cephalopoda; order Sepiida; family Sepiidae; genus Ascarosepion; species Ascarosepion bandense. The sequence continues at coordinate 10,988 of JBBBDQ010023459.1, forward strand.
AGTAAGAGACCAACAAAACTCTTCTAAATCACCCCTTACATCTTGTACTCGAAACCCATGGACTCACCAACTTGATTATTATGTGCTGGCGCAGTTTGAGCAAGAGAGGACCAACAAACTCTTTCTAAATCACCCTTACATCTTGTACTGAACTCGACCACCAACTACTATTATGTTGGCGCAGTTGAGTGAACACCCTCAACAAAACTCTTCTAAATCACCTCACATCTTTGAAATTCCAACTCCATGGACTGCCACCCACTTGATTATTATGTGCTGGGCGCAGTTGAGCAAGACCAGCAAACTCTTTCTAAATCACCCCTTGCGATTCGGTACTGAACTCATGACGCACCACTATCATTATGTGCTGGGCGCATTTGAGCAAGAGACCAACAAAACTCTTTTCAAATTGCTCCTTACATCTTGAAATTGAACTCCATGGACTGCCACCGTTTTGATTATTATGTGCTGGCGCATTTGAGCAAGAGACCAACAAAACTCTTCTAAAATCAATTCCCTTACATCTTGGTACCGAACCCATGGACTGCCACCAACTTGATTATTGCGCTGGGCGCATTTGAGCAAGAGACCAAACAAAACTTTTCTAAATCACCCTCTACATCTTGGTACCGAACTCCATGGACTGCTACCCACTTGATTATTATGTGCTGGGCGCATTTGAGCAAGAGACAACAAAACTCTTTCTAAATCACCCCCTTACATCTTGGTACCGAACTCCATGGACTGCCACCAACTTGATTAGTTATGTGCTGGGGCAGCTGGAGCAAGAGACCAACAAAACTCTTTCTAAATCACCCCTTACATCTTGGTACTGAACTCCATGGACTGCCACTAACTTGATTATTATGTGCTGGGCGCATTTGAGCAAGAGACCAACAAAACTCTTCAAATCACCCCTTACGCATCTTGGTACCGAACTCCATGGACTGCCACCAAATTTGATTATTATAAAAGGCGCATTTGAGCAAGAGACCAACAAAAAACTCTTCTAAATCTACCTCATATCTTGGTACCGAACTCATGGACTGCCACCAACTTGATTATTACGTGCTGCTGGAAGAGCAAGAGACCAACAAAACTCTTTCTAAATCACCTCTTTATATCTTGGTACCGAACTCCATGGACTGCCACCAACTTGATTATTATGTGTTATTAGCCTTGTCAAGAGACCAACAAAACCTTCTTCTAAATCACCTCTATATCCTTCGGTACTGAACTCCATGGACTGCCACCAACTTGATTATTATGTGCTGGGCGCATTTGAGCAGCAGACCAACAAACTCTCTAAATCACCCCTTACATCTTGGTACCGAACCTTGGACTGCCACCCACTTGATTATTGATGTGCTGGGCGCATTTGAGCAAGAGACCAACAAAACTCTTTCTAAATCACCTCTTTACATCTTGGTACCGAACTCCATGGACTGCCACCAACTTGATTGAGCATGCGGTTGGCGCATTTGGAGCAAGAGACCAACAAACCCTAAATCACCCTTACATCTTGGGTACCGAACTCCATGGACTGCCACCAACTTGATTATTATGTGCTGGGCGACGAGCAAGAGACCAACAAAACTCTTTCAAATCACCTACATCTTGGTACCGAACTCCATGGACTGCCACCCACTTGATTATTATGTGCTGGGCGCAGTTGAGCAAGAGACCAACAAAACTCTTCTAAATCAATCTCTTACATCTTGGTACCTATCTCCATGGACTACCACCAACTTGATTATTATGTGCTGGGCGCAGTTGAGCAAGAGACCAACAAAACTCTTTCTAAATCACCCCTTACATCTTGGTACCGAACTCCATGGACTACCACCAACTTGATTATTATGTGCTGGGCGCAGTTGAGCCAGAGACCAACAAACTCTTTTCTAAATCACCCCTTACATCTTGGTACCTAACTCCATGGACTACCACCAACTTGATTATTATGTGCTGGGCGCATGAGCAAGAGACCAACAAAACTCTTTCTAAATCACCCCTTACATCTTGGTACCTAACCTCCATGGACTACCACCAACTTGATTATTATGTGCTTGGCGCAGTTGAGCAAGAGACCAACAAAACTCTTTCTAATCACCCCTTACATCTTGGTACCGAACTCCATGGACTACCACCAACTTGATTATTATGTGCTGGGCGCAGTTGAGCCAGAGACCAACAAAACTCTTTCTAAATCACCCCTTACATCTTGGTACCGAACTCCATGGACTACCACCAACTTGATTATTATGTGCTGGGCGCAGTTGAGCAAGAGACCAACAAAACTCTTTCTAAATCACCCTTACATCTTGGTACCCAACTCCATGGACTACCACCAACTTGATTAGTTATGTGCTGGGCGCAGTTGAGCAAGAGACCAACAAAACTCTTTCTAAATCACCCCTTACATCTTGGTACCGAACTCCATGGACTACCACCAACTTGATTATTATGTGCTGGGCGCAGTTGAGCAAGAGACCAACAAAACTCTTTCTAAATCACCCCTTACATCTTGGTACCTAACTCCATGGACTAACACCAACTTGATTATTATGTGCTGGGCGCAGTTGAGCAAGAGACCAACAAAACTCTTTCTAAATCACCCCTTACATCTTGGTACCGAACTCCATGGACTACCACCAACTTGATTATTATGTGCTGGGCGCAGTTGAGCAAGAGACCAACAAAACCTTTCTAAATCACCCTCATATCTTGGTACCTAACTCCATGGACTACCACCAACTTGATTATTATGTGTTAAAGGCGCAGTTGAGCAAGAGACCAACAAAACTCTTTCTCTAAATCACCCCTTACATCTTGGTACCGAACTCCATGGACTACCACCAAATTGATTATTATGTGGGCTGGCGCATTTGAGCAAGAGACCAACAAAACTCTTTTCTAAATCACCCCTTACATCTTGGTACCTATCTCCATGGACTACCACCCACTTGATTATTATGTGCTGGGCGCAGTTGAGCAAGAGACCAACAAAACTCTTTCTAAATCACCCCTTACATCTTGGTACCGAACTCCATGGACTACCACCAAATTGATTATTATGTGCTGGGCGCATTTGAGCAAGAGACCAACAAAACTCTTTCTAAATCACCCCTTACATCTTGGTACCGAACTCCATGGACTACCACCAAATTGATTATTATGTGCTTGGCGCATTTGAGCAAGAGACCAACAAAACTCTTTCTAAATCACCCCTTACATCTTGGTACCGAACTCCATGGACTACCACCAAATTGATTATTATGTGCTGGGCGCATTTGAGCAAGAGACCAACAAAACTTTCAAATCACCCCTTACATTTTGGTA
>JBBBDQ010023465.1:0-10026 GCA_037127315.1 Ascarosepion bandense
TTTGATTGACTTTGTTGGTTAGATAGCCCAACATAACAAGAGGATAAAACATAGTTTGATTGACCTTGTTGGTTAGATAGCCCAACATAACAAGAGGATAAAACATAGTTTGATTGACCTTGTTGGTTAGATAGCCCAACATAACAAGAGGATAAAACATAGTTTGATTGACCTTGTTGGTTAGATAGCCCAACATAACAAGAGGATAAACATAGTTTGATTGACTTTGTTGGTTAGATAGCCCAACATAACAAGAGGATAAACATAGTTTGATTGACTTTGTTGGTTAGATAGCCCAACATAACAAGAGGATAAAACATAGTTTGATTGACCTTGTTGGTTAGATAGCCCAACATAACAAGAGGATAAAACATAGTTTGATTGACCTTGTTGGTTAGATAGCCCAACATAACAAGAGGATAAAACATAGTTTGATTGACCTTGTTGGTTAGATAGCCCAACATAACAAGAGGATAAAACATAGTTTGATTGACTTTGTTGGTTAGATAGCCCAACATAACAAGAGGATAAAACATAGTTTGATTGACCTTGTTGGTTAGATAGCCCAACATAACAAGAGGATAAAGACAGTTTGATTGACCTTGTTGGTTAGATAGCCCAACATAACAAGAGGATAAAACATAGTTTGATTGACCTTGTTGGTTAGATAGCCCAACATAACAAGAGGATAAAACATAGTTTGATTGACTTTGTTGGTTAGATAGCCCAACATAACAAGAGGATAAAACATAGTTTGATTGACCTTGTTGGTTAGATAGCCCAACATAACAAGAGGATAAAACATAGTTTGATTGACCTTGTTGGTTAGATAGCCCAACATAACAAGAGGATAAAACATAGTTTGATTGACCTTGTTGGTTAGATAGCCCAACATAACAAGAGGATAAAACATAGTTTGATTGACCTTGTTGGTTAGATAGCCCAACATAACAAGAGGATAAAACATAGTTTGATTGACCTTGTTGGTTAGATAGCCCAACATAACAAGAGGATAAAACATAGTTTGATTGACCTTGTTGGTTAGATAGCCCAACATAACAAGAGGATAAAACATAGTTTGATTGACCTTGTTGGTTAGATAGCCCAACATAACAAGATATAAAACATAGTTTGATTGACCTTGTTGGTTAGATAGCCCAACATAACAAGAGGATAAAACATAGTTTGATTGACCTTGCTGGTTAGATAGCCCAACATAACAAGAGGATAAAACATAGTTTGATTGACTTTGTTGGTTAGATAGCCCAACATAACAAGAGGATAAAACATAGCTTGATTGACTTTGTTGGTTAGATAGCCCAACATAACAAGAGGATAAAACATAGTTTGATTGACCTTGTTGGTTAGATAGCCCAACATAACAAGAGGATAAACATAGTTTGATTGACCTTGTTGGTTAGATAGCCCAACATAACAAGAGGATAAAACATAGTTTGATTGACTCCATGGTTGTGGGATAGCCCAACACAAGAGGATAAAACATAGTTTGATTGACTTTGTTGGTTAGATAGCCCAACATAACAAGAGGATAAAACATGTTTGATTGACCTTGTTGGTTAGATAGCCCAACATAACAAGAGGATAAAACATAGTTTGATTGACCTTGTTGGTTAGATAGCCCAACATAACAAGAGGATAAAACATAGTTTGATTGACCTTGTTGGTTAGATAGCCCAACATAACAAGAGGATAAAACATAGTTTGATTGACCTTGTTGGTTAGATAGCCCAACATAACAAGAGGATAAGAAACATAGTTTGATTGACCTTGTTGGTTATTAGCCCAACATAACAAGAGGATAAAACATAGTTTGATTGACCTTGTTGGTTAGATAGCCCAACATAACAAGAGGATAAAACATAGTTTGATTGACCTTGTTGGTTAGATAGCCCAACATAACAAGAGGATAAAACATAGTTTGATTGACCTTGTTGGTTAGATAGCCCAACATAAAAGAGGATAAAACATAGTTTGATTGACTTTGTTGGTTAGATAGCCCAACATAACAAGAGGATAAAACATAGTTTGATTGACTTTGTTGGTTAGATAGCCCAACATAACAAGAGGATAAAACATAGTTTGATTGACCTTGTTACATAGCCCAACATAACAAGAGGATAAAACATAGTTTGATTGACCTTGTTGGTTAGATAGCCCAACATAACAAGTGGATAAAACATAGTTTGATTGACCTTGTTGGTTAGATAGCCCAACATAACAAGAGGATAAAACATAGTTTGATTGACTTTGTTGGTTAGATAGCCCAACATAACAAGAGGATAAAACATAGTTTGATTGACTTTGTTGGTTAGATAGCCCAACATAACAAGAGGATAAAACATAGTTTGATTGACTTTGTTGGTTAGATAGCCCAACATAACAAGAGGATAAAACATAGTTTGATTGACTTTGTTGGTTAGATAGCCCAACATAACAAGAGGATAAAACATAGTTTGACGGACCTTGTTGGTTAGATAGCCCAACATAACAAGAGGATAAAACATAGTTTGATTGACCTTGTTGGTTAGATAGCCCAACATAACAAGAGGATAAAACATAGTTTGATTGACCTTGTTGGTTAGATAGCCCAACATAACAAGAGGATAAAACATAGTTTGATTGACCTTGTTGGTTAGATAGCCCAACATAACAAGAGGATAAAACATAGTTTGATTGACCTTGTTGGTTAGATAGCCCAACATAACAAGAGGATAAAACATAGTTTGATTGACCTTGTTGGTTAGATAGCCCAACATAACAAGAGGATAAAACATAGTTTGATTGACTTTGTTGGTTAGATAGCCCAACATAACAAGAGGATAAAACATAGTTTGATTGACCTTGTTGGTTAGATAGCCCAACATAACAAGAGGATAAAACATAGTTTGATTGACTTTGCTGGTTAGATAGCCCAACATAACAAGAGGATAAATGAGAAGTTTGATTGACTTTGTTGGTTAGATAGCCCAACATAACAAGAGGATAAAACATAGTTTGATTGACCTTGTTGGTTAGATAGCCCAACATAACAAGAGGATAAACATAGTTTGATTGACTTTGTTGGTTAGATAGCCCAACATAACAAGAGGATAAAACATAGTTTGATTGACCTTGCTGGTTAGATAGCCCAACATACTAAGAGGATAAAACATAGTTTGATTGACCTTGTTGGTTAGATAGCCCAACATAACAAGAGGATAAAACATAGTTTGATTGACTTTGTTGGTTAGATAGCCCAACATAACATGAGGATAAAACATAGTTTGATTGACTTGTTGCTAGATAGCCCAACATAACAAGAGGATAAAACATAGTTTGATTGACTTTGTTGGTTAGATAGCCCAACATAACAAGAGGATAAAACATAGTTTGATTGACTTTGTTGGTTAGATAGCCCAACATAACAAGAGGATAAAACATAGTTTGATTGACTTTGTTGGTTAGATAGCCCAACATAACAAGAGGATAAACATAGTTTGATTGACTTTTGTTGAGCTGATTGCCCAACATAACAAGAGGATAAAACATAGTTTGATTGACTTTGTTGGTTAGATTGCCCAACATAACAAGAGGATAAAACATAGTTTGATTGACTTTGTTGGTTAGATTGCCCAACATAACAAGAGGATAAAACATAGTTTGATTGACTTTGTTGGTTAGATAGCCCAACATAACAAGAGGATAAAACATAGTTTGATTGACTTTGTTGGTTAGATTGCCCAACATAACAAGAGGATAAAACATAGTTTGATTGACTTTGTTGGTTAGATAGCCCAACATAACAAGAGGATAAAACATAGTTTGATTGACTTTGCATATGGGTTAGATAGCCCAACATAACAAGAGGATAAAACATAGTTTGATTGACTTTGTTGGTTAGATAGCCCAACATAACAAGAGGATAAAACATAGTTTGATTGACTTTGTTGGTTAGATAGCCCAACATAACAAGAGGATAAAACATAGTTTGATTGACCTTGTTGGTTAGATAGCCCAAGATAACAAGAGGATAAAACATAGTTTGATTGACCTTGTTGGTTAGATAGCCCAACATAACAAGAGGATAAAACATAGTTTGATTGACCTTGTTGGTTAGATAGCCCAACATAACAAGAGGATAAAACATAGTTTGATTGACTTTGCTGGTTAGATAGCCCAACATAACAAGAGGATAAAACATAGTTTGATTGACTTTGTTGGTTAGATAGCCCAACATAACAAGAGGATAAAACATAGTTTGGATTGACCTTGTTGGTTAGATAGCCTAACATAACAAGAGGATAAAACATAGTTTGATTGACTTTGTTGGTTAGATAGCCCAACATAACAAGAGGATAAAACATAGTTTGATTGACTTTGTTGGTTAGATAGCCCAACATAACAAGAGGATAAAACATAGTTTGATTGACTTTGTTGGTTAGATAGCCCCACATAACAAGAGGATAAACATAGTTTGATTGACTTTGTTGGTTAGATAGCCCAACATAACAAGATAAAACATAGTTTGATTGACTTTGCTGGTTAGATAGCCCAACATAACAAGAGGATAAACATAGTTTGATTGACTTTGTTGGTTAGATGTTTCAACATAACAAGAGGATAAAACATAGTTTGATTGACCTTGTTGGTTAGATAGCCCAACATAACAAGAGGATAAAACATAGTTTGATTGACTTTGTTGGTTAGATAGCCCAACATAACAAGAGGATAAAACATAGTTTGATTGACTTTGTTGGTTAGATAGCCCAACATAACAAGAGGATAAAACATAGTTTGATTGACCTTGTTGGTTAGATAGCCCAACATAACAAGAGGATAAAACATAGTTTGATTGACTTTGTTGGTTAGATAGCCCAACATAACAAGAGGATAAAACATAGTTTGATTGACCTTGTTGGTTAGATAGCCCAACATAACAAGAGGATAAAACATAGTTTGATTGATCTTGCTTTGCTAGATAAAGCCTACAACATAACAAGAGGATAAAACATAGTTTGATTGACTTTGTTGGTTAGATAGCCCAACATAACAAGAGGATAAAACATAGTTTGATTGACTTTGTTGGTTAGATAGCCCAACATAACAAGAGGATAAAACATAGTTTGATTGACTTTGTTGGTTAGATAGCCCAACATAACAAGAGGATAAAACATAGTTTGATTGACTTTGTTGGTTAGATAGCCCAACATAATAAGAGGATAAAACATAGTTTGATTGACTTGCTATTAGATGGCCCATAACAAGAGAGGATAAAACATAGGTTGATTGACTCTGTTGGTTAGATAGCCCAACATAACAAGAGGATAAACATAGTTTGATTGACTTTGTTGGTTAGATAGCCCAACATAACAAGAGATAAAACATAGTTCACTGACTTTTATTGGTTAGATAGCCCAACATAACAAGAGGATAAAACATAGTTTGATTGACTTTGTTGGTTAGATATTCAACATAGAATAAGAGGATAAAACATAGTTTGATTGACCTTGTTGGTTAGATAGCCCAACATAACAAGAGGATAAAACATAGTTTGATTGACCTTGTTGGTTAGATAGCCCAACATAACAAGAGGATAAAACATAGAAGCAGATTGACCTCACATGTTAGATAGCCCAACATAACAAGAGGATAAAAACATAGTTGATTGACTTTGTTGGTTAGATAGCTCAACATAACAAGAGGATAAAACATAGTTTGATTGACTTTGTTGGTTAGATAGCCCAACATAACAAGAGGATAAAACATAGTTTGATTTAATTTGTTATTAGATAGCCCAACATAACAAGAGGATAAAACATAGTTTGATTGACTTTGTTGGTTAGATAGCCCAACATAACAAGAGGATAAAACATAGTTTTGATTGACTTTGTTATTAGATAGCCCAACATAACAAGATAGATGTTATAGTTTACTTGACCTTGTTGGTTAGATAGCCCAACATAACAAGAGGATAAAACATAGTTTGATTGACTTTGTTGGTTGATAGCCCAACATAACAAGAGGATAAAACATAGTTTGATTGATCTGTTGGCTAGATAGCCCAACATAACAAAGAGGATAAAACATAGTTTGATTGACTTTGTTGGTTAGATAGCCCAACATAACAAGAGATGAACATATAGTTTGGATTGACTTTTCATTATTAGATATTCAACATAGCATCAAGAGGATAAAACATAGTTTTGATTGACCTTGTTGGTTAGATAGCTCAAATATAACAAGATATAAAACATAGTTTGATTAACCTGTTGGTTAGATAGCCCAATACAGTCAAAGAGGATAAAACATGTTTGATTGACTGGGAGTAATAGATGAGTCAAATGATAACAAGAGGATAAAACATAGTTTGATTGACTTTGTTGGTTAGATAGCCCAAATATACAAAGAGGACAAAACATAGTTTTACTGACCTTGTTGGTTAGATAGCCCAACATAACAAGAGGATAAAACATAGTTTGATTGACTTTGTTGGTTAGATAGCCCAACATAACAAGATGAAACATAGTTTGATTGACCTTGTTGGTTAGATAGCCCAAATGATAACAAGAGAGGATAAAACATAGTTTGATTGACTTTGTTGGTTAGATAGCAACATAACAAGAGGATAAAACATAGTTTGATTGACTTTGTTGGTTAGATAGCCCAACATAACAAGAGGATAAAACATGATTGACTCTGTTGGTTAGATAGCCCAACAACATAACAAGAGGATAAAACATAGTTTGATTGACTTTGTTGGTTAGATAGCCCAACATAACAAGAGGATAAAACATAGTTTGATTGACCTTCTTGCTAGATAGCCCAACATAACAAGAGGATAAAACATAGTTTTGATTGACCTTGTTGGTTAGATAAACAACATAAACAAAGAGGACAAAACATAGTTTGATTGACTTTGTTGGTTAGATAGCCCAACATAACAAGAGGATAAAACATAGTTTGATTGACTTCGTTGGTTAGATAGCCCAACATAACAAGAGGATAAAACATAGTTTGATTGACCTTGTTGGTTAGATAGCCCAACATAACAAGAGGATAAAACATAGTTTGATTGACTTTGTTGGCTAGATAAGCCCAATGACAACAAGAGACAAACATAGTTTGATTGACCTTGTTGGTTAGATAGCCCAACATAACAAGAGGATAAAACATAGTTTGATTGACTTTGTTGGTTAGATAGCCCAACATGTCAGAGGATAAAACATAGTTTGATTGACTTTGTTGGTTAGATAGCCCAACATAACAAGAGGATAAAACATGGTTTGATTGACCTTGTTGGTTAGATAGCCCAACATAACAAGAGGATAAAACATAGTTTGATTTGACCTTGTTGAAGAGATAGCCCAACATAACAAGAGGATAAAACATAGTTTGATTGACTTTGTTGGTTAGATAGCCCAACATAACAAGAGGATAAAACATAGTTTGATTGACTTTAAAGAAGGATAGCCTAACATAACAGAGGATAAAACATAGTTTGATTGACCTTGTTGGTTAGATAGCCCAACATAACAAGAGGATAAAACATAGTTTGATTGACTTTGTTGGTTAGATAGCCCAACATAACAAGAGGATAAAACATAGTTTGATTGACCTTGTTGGTTAGATAGCCCAACATAACAAGAGGATAAAACATAGTTTGATTGACTTTGTTGGTTAGATAGCCCAACATAACAAGAGGATAAAACATAGTTTGGATTATCTTTGTTGGTTAGATAGCCCAACATAACAAGAGGATAAAAACATAAGTTTGATTGACCTTGTTGGTTAGATAGCCCAACATAACAAGAGGATAAAACATAGTTTGATTGACTTTGTTGAAGTTAGATAGCCCAAAATAACAAGAGGATAAAACATAGTTTGATTGACCTTGTTGGTTAGATAGCCCAACATAACAAGAGGATAAAACATAGTTTGATTGACTTTGTTGGTTAGATAGCCCAACATACCAAGAGGATAAAACATAGTTTGATTGACCTTGTTGGTTAGATAGCCCAACATAACAAGAGGATAAACATAGTTTGATTGACTTTGTTGGTTAGATAGCCCAACATAACAAGAGGATAAAACATAGTTTGATTGACCTTGTTGGTTAGATAGCCCAACATAATGAAGAGGATAAAACATAGTTTGATTGACCTTGTTGGTTAGATAGCCCAACATAACAAGAGGATAAAACATAGTTTAATACCTTGTTGGTTAGATAGCCCAACATAACAAGAGGATAAAACATAGTTTGATTGACCTTGTTGGTTGGATAGCCCAACAGATAATGTATAGAGGATAAAACATAGTTTGATTGATTTTGTTGGTTAGATAGCCCAACATAACAAGAGGATAAAACATAGTTTGATTGACTTTGTTGGTTAGATAGCCCAACATGTTTAGGTGATAAACATAGTTTGATTGACCTTGCTGGTTAGATAGCCCAACATAACAAGAGGATAAAACATAGTTTGATTGACTTTGTTGGTTAGATAGCCCAACATAACAAGAGGATAAAACATAGTTTGATTGACTTTGTTGGTTAGATAGCCCAACATAACAAGAGGATAAAACATAGTTTGATTGACTTTGTTGGTTAGATAGCCCAACATAACAAGAGGATAAAACATAGTTTGATTGACTTTGTTGGTTAGATATTCCAACATAACAAGAGGATAAAACATAGTTTGATTGACCTTGTTGGTTAGATAGCCCAACATAACAAGAGGATAAAACATAGTTTGATTGACTTTGTTGGTTAGATAGCCCAACATAACAAGAGGATAAAACATAGTTTGATTGACTTTATACAGATAGCCCAACATAACAAGAGGATAAAACATAGTTTGATTGACTTTGTTGGTTAGATAGCCCAACATAACAAGAGGATAAACATAGTTTAGATTGACCTTGTTGTTGGATAGCCCAACATAACAAGAGGATAAAACACAGTTTGATTGACTTTGTTGGTTAGATAGCCCAACATAACAAGAGGATAAAACATAGTTTGATTGACCTTTGTTGGTTAGATAAAGTCCAACATAACAAGAGGATAAAACATAGTTTGATTGACCTTGTTGGTTAGATAGCCCAACATAACAAGAGGATAAAACATAGTTTGATTGACCTTGTTGGTTAGATAGCCCAACATAACAAGAGGTGATAAAACATAGTTTGATTGACCTTGTTGGTTAGATAGCCCAACATAACAAGAGGATAAAACATAGTTTGATTGACCTTGTTGGTTAGATAGCCCAACATAACAAGAGGATAAAACATAGTTTGATTGACTTTGTTGGTTAGATAGCCCAACATAACAAGAGGATAAAACATAGTTTGATTGACCTTGTTGGTTAGATAGCCCAACATAACAAGAGGATAAAACATAGTTTGATTGACTTTGCTGGTTAGATAGCCTAACATAACAAGAGGATAAAACATAGTTTATTTGACTTTGTTGGTTAGATAGCCCAACATAACAAGAGGATAAAACATAGTTTGATTGACCTTGTTGGTTAGATAGCCCAACATAACAAGAGGATAAAACATAGTTTTATCAATCTTGTTGGTTAGATATAGCCCAACATAACAAGAGGATAAAACATAGTTTACCTAGACTTTGTTGTTAGATAGCCCAACATAACAAGAGGATAAAACATAGTTTGATTGACCTTGTTGGTTAGATAGCCCAACATACTAAGAGGATAAAACATAGTTTGATTGACCTTGTTGGTTAGATAGCCCAACATAACAAGAGGATAAACATAGTTTGATTGACTTCGTTGTTATTCAACACAATAAGAGGAGATAAACATAGTTTGATTGACCTTGTTGGTTAGATAGCCCAACATAACAAGATGATAAAACACATAGTTGGATTGACCTGTTGTTTAGATAGCCCAACATAACAAGAGGATAAAACATAGTTCATTTGACCCTGTTGTTTAGATAGCCCAACATACCATGAGATAAAACATAGTTTGATTGACTTTGCTGGTTAGATAGCCCAACATAACAAGA
>JBBBDQ010023467.1:0-26138 GCA_037127315.1 Ascarosepion bandense
CATTTTGGTAAATTCTTCTTTCTACTCTTTTCAGGGCTAGTACTCTGTTTTTAAAGAAGAGAGTCTATGTACGTTTTAGTAACCATTGTCATATCCGAGTCACAAAGGGTGTTAGGTTTCTGTCTTCTTCCCTAACTGTAATTCTCCATCATTGTTTTCTTCAAATGTTTTTTTTATATGTTGGTAACAGCAAATAAAAGCAGGTAAGTAGATCAGGCAGGCTTTTCCGCTTCTCTGGCCCAGAGTTGTCCACTCTTGTTCTGATTTTCTCTGATATCACGGTAAGGGACAAAAGAGACTGTTGTTGCTCTTTTCAAGCTTTTCACAGGGAAGAAGAAGATGCCTAGTTTCTTTGTTTAACCTTTTGGTTTTCTTCGGAAACAATGGTAAAAAAATTACTGATTCTTGCCAGGTGGGAAAGACATTTGATCTATCATTATGTTGAAACGCCGTTTTCTTACCTGCTTGACTTCTACGATATCTCCGTATTTTAGAAAAAGCAGTAGCTACTTCCTAGCCTGTGATGAAACTTGGAACTTTGTATACTGCTATTCTTATTTACTTAGTCTCTGATATTTCATTCCTTATTTTGAAGGATACTTCCGTAAGTACCACTTTTGATCTACTGGGTGGATAAACATTGCCATACACAATTTGTTGTACTTAAGCTCCCAGATATATTAATGATTTGATAATATAATAATGTTTAAAAGATTTTATTTCGTCTATTTGTCTAATATAAATGCTGAAACTATCTTTTCTCTTACATCTATTTTTAGCCCATCAAGTTTCACCAGGTGAATATATCCTCGTGCTTGTTTCACGCTCATCCAGGTCGATTATACAAGTTGGGATTAGCTCTCAGGTGGTTTGCGAGTCTCCAGATAACTCATTTTCCTTGTTGTCAAGCGTGGATGATATGGTCCTAACTTATCCATTTTGTGGAGTATCTATGTCATTATCTAAATGAGCCTTCAACCATATAGATATCTTTCTTGTCCATTTTGGACAAGTTAAAACGTAAAAGACAACTGTAGCATTTGCAATAAATCTTTTTTTTTCTTTTTCAGGGAAATTGATCCGTTCGTCGATTGCATAAGCAATAAAAAATAATAATGGAAAAACAATGCGAAAAAGTTAAGTAAAACAATAGCTGTCAATTGCCGAGTAGAAAAAAACAGTCTCTATGAATGTTGATTTAGTCACGTCCTTTGCCAGTCCTATTTTAATCTAGCTAGTCTCATCCATTGACCGAACAGTACAAATGTTTTTCTTTCTATATTTACTATTACTCAATGAAATTTATGACTAACATTGCAGATAAACTTTGCGGGTAGAGTGAAAAATATATACTCTCAAGCAATTTTATATACCAGTGATGTAAATATACAGACAAAAATTAAGAAAACTGTATTAGTATGTAAGCCAACCATAAAACTACATGTGGCAGAACAAATTATATGAATCTCACAACCATCAAAGAAATAAAGTCTGTCATAAATAGGGATGAGAATGAATCAAAGAAGAATAAAATAAATGGGATATATGTGCTGTCTATATTTGCTAAGTTAAACAGAAAAAGAAACGAAAGAGAACCGATCCTTGAAAACAAAGTATCCTAAACTAGACTTGGTTTACTGAAACTTTTAAGTCAAGAGGCTTAGTATTCATTTTTCAAGTGTTATCTAACAATCATTCAGGTCGGCACCTTTCACTCACTAAAACTGCAACTTTCAATAACCTTTTCACAGAATTTCGCTGAAGAGATTCACACTCCCCTTCCGTACTGGTCTTAACTTCAAGCTTAAATAAAGCGATCAATTAAGAATAGGAAAACTTCACACCTCCATGAAACTCCTTCTGAAGCATCGTCCAAATTGCAACTCGCATAGTGCCTAGTAAGCACAAGATTATATAGTGTTCATCCTTTTCCATTGTTATCACATTAGCTTCTAGGACAAAAATATTTCAGATTTCAAAGATCATGTAGCCTTCAGTTAGCTCACAAATGTGTGTACTGACTTCTTGCCGACACAGAGGTTCCTCGCAACACCAGCTATTTATGCTATGCCTTATCGGTGTTGAAGCTTTCAACATCGGCGTCAAAACAACAGTATTCCTACTTCGTGAAACTATACTCGCCAATGAGGTCATACCGAGAAGCTTAATTCACTAGCACTTGATATATATATATATATATATATATATATATATATATATATATATTATACATAAAAATACAATAAATGTGGTACATGGCCAGAAGTTGGGTGAGTTAAGGTTGGTCTATACTGTCCTATCGTATACCTGCTTCGTCCACATTTGACCAGTATTCAGTACAATTTCTTCCATTTTCTAAACTCTTATCTTACATCATCTTACTATCCTACATATACACTATGGCACACATATTCTACAAGGGGAAAAACCCCATGACATAAGGATTTTATTCTATATAAAATGTATTACAAAAATAAATTTAAAAATTTAAATATTGATATGAAAACGAAGTAGAAGGGGATGTATAGCCTCAAAATAAACGAAAATACAACAAAACATTCAAACTCAAATGAAACAAATGTTAGTAAGACCCGTCACCCCACAAAATTCAGAGTGACTGCTGTATTCCGCCAAAATACGGAAATCATAGCAGCACGCTTCGATATTATAGCGGAAAGGATAAAAAATTATTGAACGAGGAGAAATCAAAGTCCAAGTCGATATCAAACTAAGTGCATCCCCTTGATTTGCCGTTCTATAGAATGATTTTCGCTACATGAAGGCAAACTGGAATGGCTTTGGATCTTTCATGGGTGGAAACTCTCTCAACCTTCATGAAATATGCTTTCCCACGAGTTCGTCCTCGTGTAAAATAGGTTCTTTGTGGAACAGTGTAGTTTTGCGGCACTTGCTATATTCAAAATTGCCCATAATTACAAATGAACCGCGTTATCATCATTTCATGATGAAGCTCTTCGCATCAATTGTGCCTCAAACACAACGTTGATAACGTAGAAAACCCCCTTACTGACTTCTCCCAGCTCACATTTAAACACTGGTAGTATTTTTATTTGCAGCGCCGGAAGTCTGAACTTATTAAAAATCTCGATCCTGAGAAGAACACCGTCGAAACAAATCTTTATGGTAAGAATGTAGTCTGGAAAAGACATGATGACGGAGCCAGAAGGTATCCCGCAGATGTTGCCATTGCTGTAATGAACTGGTTGCAGCCAAGGCTACAGAACCCAATCTGTTCTATTATTTGACCCATAACTGGAAGGAAAGAGACGGACAGACAGAGGTATTTGTGCGTAAGTGAATGCAAGAAATTCCAAAACGTACTAAAAATAAAATTAATCAATTAAATTAAAAATATCGTAGTGCGTGTTGTTCTGGATGAACGGAAAGTTTTGTCCTCTTCTAAGATGTGTTCTGTTTGAAGGATGTAAGCAAATCTTATATTCATTTTTGCCCACATCTTCAATTTAATACCCCCAGACCTCTCTTTATTCTCTGGCAGATGAAATTTTCTTCCGCTTTCACTTTTCGTAACTATAGACTTGACTTTTAGTATTTGAAATCACAACTTTCTTTCTCATTCAGTTTACTTTTAATAACCAACTTTTAATTTGATTCCGTAAATCTTATATAGTGTACATTGCTAACTATTGGGAATAATTTTTCAAGTATTCTTTTATTCCTCTCCCAAAATTTTACTGAAATTATCAGTTAGAATGTTTTGCATTTTGTTGTTAACAAATTACCCCATGGAATATACTTTGCTGTAGTCGAATGTGTATTCGCAGTTATATTCAAATTATAAATACTAAATTTTAATGATTTTCTTAAACAACTATCTCAGTTGGATATTTGCTTCTTTTTCTTTTTTTTTTCTTTTTTAGGTTTTTTAAAATTTTCTGTCATCATTTTTCAATTAAAGTATTGGCGAGTCAGTTATAAATTGAACCCAAAATTTTTTTTGAAATCTTTTAAAATCAAAATTTTCCTTGAATCGGCAAAATTCACAATGATCGTTGGCGTTATATGGTGATGTTCTAAGCAACAGCTTTAGATGTGAGATTGCAAAGTCAATGAGAGTACCAGTGAATATTGCTTACGCTTATGATTAATTCTGGAACACATACTGCTGGTATTCTGTTGGATATAAAAAATTTAAGGAAAACTTAAATACATTTCTATTATTTGAAGTCTCAAGAAATGAAAACATCTCCAGCTTATTTATATCAGAAAAAGGTTTTACGTGGAAGACAATTACAAAATATTAATGATGTGCATGCAGATATGAAAAATCACAACTACATTTTGTACGCGTGGCCCCAAGTTAGTAGAAAAGTAATTCATTATTTTTTCTGTTTTTTTTTTAAATTTAAAATCTTTTAAAATACTGGATACATAGTATTATATTTCTTAAAAGTGATACTTATTTAAAGTTTCTAACACTTCCTCTATTTAAATTTCATTTTTTTTATTTCTTAGTAAAACTTAAGGTGCACCTCACAGCTAAAACTGTACAAGTGCGAACACAGAGGTTTAAAAAAAGAAAAATGATTAAAAAAAAAAACACCGATTACTATAATTTAATCTAAAAAATATCCTTCTCTAAATAATCTATTGTTTCCACTTAAAGTCGTATTTTGAAAATATGCAGGCTAAATATCTATCTTCTGTAAAATAAAAACATTTGAATTTTGTTCTGCACATGTACTGATTCATATTTCTACATTCGTATTAACTTGTAATATATTGGTTAATCCATTTGAAAATTGTGTAGAAGTCCTGTTGAAAGTAACGTAGAAGATACGTTTATTTTTTTTTCAATCAACGGAATTAGCGAATAGTGACAACTGAAAAGTGGTATAGTTACGAGTTTGCGTACATATATTATGATCAGTATACACAATCAACAGCATAATGATATTTTTGTAATTATTTAAAAAATCATTAAGAAAATTTTCGGATATTTACCCTTGTTTTATTAAAAGAAATCAATCATGTTTTCAAAAACAATATCTGAGATTGGTACACCTTTTTCAAAAGAAAAAATTGAACAAACAAATATATATATAGAGAGAGAGAGAGCGGGGTTTTCAGGTGGATAGAATGGCTTCGTTTTTCCTCTTCCTCACAAATTAAGCTTCGGTTATATCTTTTTAAGCAATATGCTATTATTTGTTTAAGCTCATACCATTCTTTACCAAATCCCCAAGAAAAACTTTTTTTTTTTTTTTTATAACTCAAGGTTGGTTACAGTACACTATTTTCATGATAATTTGGAAAAGAGCAATGAAACGGGGTCATCGAAAATATTTAAAATAAGATTTACTTTGGGATAATCTCTAATGACTTTTTCTTTTGCAAAAGGAGGTTCTAGGCTGATACAATAAATTCCGTGTTTTCATGGTACTATATGCTTTTCCTTACCTTCATTTTTTAAATTTCCTATTATCTGTTTCTCCTCAGTGTTTATTTCTGATGTACTCCTTTTCTGTCACCGCTAACAAAGCCAACTTCAGAATGCTTTTTGTTTTTAAAACCAACGTTATGCCCAGTTTTGTTTAAGCTGATACTATTCCTTAAATCAAATCATAATTAAAGTGTGCGTCCTTTTGAAGTTTTTTGCAATTTTTATAAGTAGTTGCTCTGTCCTTAAATTTCCTGATAATTCGAAAAATCCTGAAGAAATGAGAATACTTAGTCACTGCTTTCGCCTCTTCTCATTTATCTTTTCTAGCTTAAATATAAACGCATTGGCTATTTGTCACTGGTTTGGTCACATCGCAAATAGTAGTAAACTTATGTTAAAATAGTCACAAGCCCAAGCCATTTCTTATCAAACATGGTCAATTTGACAGATTCCCAAAGTGATCAATTTACTTGGAATAATGACTTTTTATAAATATTAAAAGTTGATATGTTATACAATATTTCACATTTTCTAGCGAAGATGATAATTTATAGTATTTTTTAGTAGATAGTGGCTAAACACATATGTTATAAATAGGTACTTAAATATTCACTAGAATATAAACTTGACTTATGCCCCAAAATAAAAAAATCAAGTTTTATATGGAGTTTTGTTATTAAGAAAAAGACCAAAGTATTTTTTTATCGCGAAAGTATATTTTAAATACTTTTTAGAACCTTCAAACTTTGGTTAAAAATTACGATTTTCATTTTTTTTTCGTTGAAAAGCACAACAAGAATTTGGAAATTCTTGCAAAAATCAGATAGCTGTCAGTTTTCGACTGAAATAAGGACTTATTTACGACTTAATTAAATTATTTTAGAAACGTTTCTTTTTAAGAACATCTTGGAAAATATATTGTTTTACATCTATTACCCACAAATCCACAGTTACTTAATCTTTGAAAAATTTAAATCATCAAAATTTTTAAACAAATTACAGTTACAGCTGCCTTGTGATATTAAACTTAGAAGTCCTCGACTCACACACAACTGGGAAAGCTAGCGCCGAATGTGACTGATGCTTTCTTATAAAAAGGCGTCAACATTTCACTTACCCGGTAGGCGAAACAAATATAAAAGTCCCATCATACATAAACAAAAAGATAGTATAATTCACTTAGACCTTTTGGCAGAAGCTAGAAAATATATGCAGAGCACTTCTCAGATTCTTTATATCTTTGAACTTCGTAATCAAAAGTCATTAATTGAATAGCACATACATTCATCTCTTTATTGTTTTATAAATTGTCCAGCCAGAAGTTATTATTTCTAACAAGAAACAACTTGAAAATAATAATAACACAACAAAAAAATATCAAATCGAACCAAAAAATTATTTGGAAAAAGGTAATGGCTCCTTCTGTTTCATCATGCACTGCTGCCTTAAGATTGATTTTGGAGGTGAAACTGTATTGTTGTTGTACTTATTAAAGTTAAGTGTAATAAATTAAAAAAACATATAACTTTAATCGTAAAAGTATATACACTTATTATTTTTTAACAGGTCATTAATATTAACACTAACAATTTTAATGATAGTTTAATCAGGTAACTTCATTTCTGAAAACAGATACTTGAATAAACCAAACAAAAGATCAAAACCCTGCATAAAAGCAAAAGACAATCTTAACCATACTCCCAAGTTCCATTATAAGCCAGAAAGTGCTTTGCTGTCAAACCAGAACTAATTTTGAATGTAAGAAACCAACATTCCTTACAACCTCCACAAGTTAACAATAAAATTTTCACAAAATTGAAACTTATCTAACGAATTCCATCAAATAGATAAGCAGATATATTTATTCATATAAAATTATCAATTTTAATTTGTTGATTTATTCAAACTTCATTACATTCTGTTAATTTTCACATGCTTTTTCAAGTTTTGACTATCATTTTTTTACTTGTGAGATTTCAAACTGGGCAAACTTAATCTGAAACTACCACGTGTTATAAATCTTCCTAAAACCATATCTTTTTCTGATTTAATTACCACAAATTTCCACCACTGGCCCGGATGTAGCGACACTCCTGAAACCAATACTGAATAAAATTTTTACCTTTACGTGCTCCGCACACAGCTTCAGTTTTAGTACATACTCAAAAAAATATGATCCGGAATTTAACCAATAACAACCATTCCCGCTTAAAAATAAAAGAAAAAACTGAAACGACCTGAGCCGAAGAAAAAAATAAAAACCCAACAAGGGGCTTCTTAGGCAGTAGATCAGCACACCAGCTACGATTCATTCAGCGACTTCCTATCTCTAACACCCGCGAAGGCATGCTATAATTCACGTGCTCTCTCCCCTACGGTACGAACGACTGATGACTCTACTTATCTCTTTGTTTCAACGAGAAACATTCTCACGGACAACACTTGTTGTATTCTTTTCGTTAATGATATTTTATTTCTTAAACCTCCTCGTTTTTTTTTGTTCATCACCATACGCTTGATATAACACACGAATTTATAGCTCAATGATTGGACAATAGAAAATAAAATTTCGAAGTTCAAAAATTTCAATTCATAAAATGAAGAAGTGGCTTCTATGTTTACATGAATTTTATACACATCAACCAGTGACAAATATCCGAAACTTATTGAAAAATCATGCAAACGAATTAATCTTTGTTATTTCCAACGTAAATATACATAAAAGGCTAACAGTTTCAACGTTTCTATGAATAGATATAACAAGACGGTAATACTGATTCATCATTTCACTGAAAAAAAAAATGGCGATAACAAATTTGTAATACTGGTTCATGGTTTTTCCGAAAAAAATGAAAAACATTAACGAGGATAATAATCTATATCTCAACGTTTTACTGCAACGATTTAATAGAATATAACATGATGGCGACGCTACGATACAATTTTAATGTATGATTTGATATAACACATACATTGCAAATATCATAGTCTTGAAAATGTGGTTACCATTACCAAAATAATTTTTCATATTAAACACTCTTAATTTTTATCATATTTTGGCATATTTCATATGCTACAATATTTTCAATTCCTCCTTCAAGCTGCTATTTTTGCTTTGTTTGAGTGTTTGTAGTTTACAAATTCTAATTATTTAAAATTTAATTTAAGTGATTGCTTTTATGTATTGTAATTAGGTCCACACTTTGGTGACTGATACAATAGTTGAGTAAGCAAAAGTTTAAGTAATCTCAAATATCACAAGCTACAACTAAATGAAATAGTTCAACAAAAAGACAATATGCGCAATTTTGAATTTTTCATGTCTTTTTCTACTATTAATTGAGGTACTTGTTGATAGATACTAAAAACATTTTAACGTTTACTTACCAACCTATTTTACTTCCTGCAATTTAGTGAAATGTAGAAACTAAAAAGTAATTTTGGTTCTCACATTTCACCAAATTCAATGACTCAACGGTGATCTTAATACACACAGATTTGTTAATAATTATAGTCAAACGAAAAAATTGTTTGTCATTTTTATAACAATAAATAAAATTAATGTCAAAGCTTTTCACAATTGCAAAAATCTAGGATCAATGTTTACATGCGACATCCACTATTTCAATGAAATTGAAAAATGTTTATTGTAATAATTATATTGCCGAAAACGAAATTAAAATAACATTAACGACAGTAACGAAGAGCCTGACCAACTGGTTATTTAGTTGAAAACATTTTTCAAAACTATTTGTCAGCAGCGTACATTCAAAATGTGGAAACTTGAAAATCTAGTCTCACTTGATGTCAAACGCACTCGTGAAAATATGAATTTATATGTAGCTCCTTGTCCTTTTTATTCTTTATCATTTATTATCATTCCAATAACAAACATTACCACGAAAATTAATAAACTGTAAAGTGTCATAAATCAACATAAAGCTCAAAACAAATATACTAAAAACTACTTTTCAAAACTAGTAGCAAATTCAGAGTGCTTAAAAAGAAAAGGGAAGAACAACTCTGTAGGAATATTTACAATTATTAGACTTTCTCGACTCCTTTCATCTAAACTATTTTTCAGTTCTGCCGTGCTTTGGTGTTAGAGTCTATTGACAACAAGACAACAACAATATCCCGGATAATATGCTTCTTTTAAGTGTCGGGTTTCATAATATAAAGGGATATATCTTATTCAGTTCCATAATAGGTTGGTAAATAATATGAATTAACCGCAACTTTTAAGGAAGATAAGCACTGTCATCCTTGCATCAATTTCAGATTACTGAACCGAATGACAGTCGAAACAGAATATCTTTTACACTTATTTACATGTTCGGACAGTTGCAGAACTTTGTTTGCCTATTCCCGTTTTGTCCATCACTACGATCACATTGCCTCTTGTCTTGTCGAAAGCTGATGATGCTGTCATTCTTCTGTAGGGTTGATTGCCAGCCTCTCCAGGTTCGTGATGTTTGATTTGGGCGGCTTCGTTTTCTCCATTGTCTGTCTCACTTTTCATCTTAGTTCATCTACCTGTCATAAATAGCGTTTTTGTGACAGATAGCAAAAAAGACAAATTTGTTAGGGCTACAGATGAAAAAATTGTGGAAAGCCATGATCGTCAATGTCCTGAAGGGCATGACATAAAGATGAAGATGAAAATGTTTGTCTATATTTCTGTGATAAAAAAGGATATTCGCATTATTTTACTATTTCCACATTGTTCGGACTGTTATGATGGGTGTTGATATTGCATTTAGAATTCCTGGGGGTGGTAGCCGTCAGGAAAGCAAGGTATGGAAGGAGTTCCACGGGCGGTAGTGCAAGAAAAGAAGCTGATGGAGTAGAATTGTCGGCTGTATTTGATTGATCTAACTGTAAATGATGCGGACCTTGTTGCCAGTCTGGTTACACAGGTAATTCTTGTGATGAGAGCACCAGTGGCTTTAGTTCGTCGGAGCAAGCCATGAAAATATTTAAAGTAGACGGGAGCAAGCCACATCTCCACCGGTGAGAGAGTGGCTGGAGTCGAATGTCAAATCGGGACCTATCACATTACAGATCCTTCTTTAGACCTGTCGAAAACTCTGAGATGAACAACGGGGACGCCTGACCATATATGACAGCATTAATTCTAAGATGACGAAACACTCCTAGCGATGGTCTGCTGTATTGACTCAATGTAATGATTCCACTAAAGGACGGAAGATAGGTAACGCCGAGGAGGCGCAGGCATATTGCTTTCGAAGGCAGACTCATAACCAGGTCCATGCTGTAATTGACAGGAGAACCTGTGATGGTTGACAGATAGCAGTTTCGTTTTAGATGCATTAGAAATTTACAAGCCATGCCACCCAGTCCGCAATGGTTTAGGTGCTATGATCAACAGCGAGGCTATGTTGTCTCTTGGATTTCTACTGATGTAGGAAGAACATGACATCATGTACGTAGATACATGCCAAGTTGTTGTGTAAGCAGGGTATGGAGATCAGAAAGAGCAGTAGTTCTCAGATAGAGCCCTGGGGGCATACTAGCGTTCGTGCAGTGGATGTGGAGGCATGCCCAAGACGACCTTCATTATACTGATTAGACAGGGAAAGATTGAATCAAATCAAGTAAGCGGTAGAGTGATACCATAGCCCTGTAGCATGTGTAGAAGGCAAGCGTACCAAACCCTATCAAAAGCCTTGGAGATATCCAAGGCAGCAACTGGCTTATCGCCGGACTAATCAAGGGCCTAGCATATGTACTCTGTGACAGTCGTTAGAATATCAGCCATGAACTCACCAAAGCGGAAGCCGCACCTTGTCTGGCGAGATTAGTTTATGGCAGTAAGATGTTGAACAACTATTTCAGCATTGATAATAGCCTCAAATACCTTTTCGAAAATTGGTAGAAGGCTGATAGGTCGATAGTTGAATGGATCAAGGGTTCTCTGAGTTCTTAAATGCAGAAACCACAGAAGAGGATGCAGGGAAAACAGGAAGCAGAAACGCAGTAGTTATGGGAGGTTTAGAGAGGACAGAGGAGAGGTCAGGGGCGCATTTCTTAAGGACAATGACCGGGATTCCATCACCTCCGCTCGGCGTCAAGTTTTTATAATACCTTAGATAACAGAGACAGGGTATGTAAACATCTTTCGGATTGAGCCTCAGTTCTTAAGAGGAAGTCGGTGCGGGTACTCCAGACGAGTCAAATGTGGGTGCGGATGAGAATCTGCGAGCAAAGCACTCGGCCTTGTCCACAGATGCCGTGAGAACCTCGGAAATTCATTTGATTGGGGAGAGGACGGAAGTTTGCTGTTTTTCTTTTGTTACCGCAACCACCAGATCCTTGGAGCTGACACGGTCAGCCTGTGCCATATTTCTATCAGTAAACAACCGATTGACGTCATTCAGGATCCGCCCACACTCGTACATTTAGAGCATAGGCAAATAGGCGCCCTGTCTTCGCGGTGGAGATGTAAACTCCGAAAATAGCTGGAAGTGAAATTGGTTCCGTGGGCAATGGCGGTGAACAATCAGGAGAGGGCAAGGAGGCATAATGTGGTTTGAGACCGAGCACAACACGGTCATATAAGGCATGTACCAGGAAGAAAACCAGAGGCGCAGTCATCAACTGGGAGTCTGAACACTTTCCCCAAGTGACGTCGCATAGGGAAATTGCGAAATGCGTCCCAGACAGCTATTATCAGCAGCAGTAGGAGTCACTGGGTAGGAGGCTGCTGGAGGAGTGAAGTTGAAGATATATTAAGAAAGTAACAGCATGATCAGGTTACCGAGAGGCAAAGGCTATGAGACTTGACGAGTCAGGTATAGATGAGCATAGTTTCTAGTAGAGAGGTGTGTCCTGAGGATGTCGGGAAAGCGTAAGGAGAAATCCATCCCTTGCGTAAGGATTGGGAAATGGCAAATTTCATGGCGTGAATGCCAGCTATATCAGTAACAGATTCTTCGCCACTCGGCATGATGGGCGTTAAGACCTCGAATACAAATATATAAGCAAATGGGTGAGAGGGAAGTAGCCTTATCTATATTGTAGAGATTCAAGTCTAGCAGGGAGTAGCCGGGAGGAGGAGGAACGATACAGAAAGAAAAGATAGCTAACCGATTTGTGGGAGTGACAGAGATTACACCTTAATGATTAGTCAGAATTCCGAGAGATGTCATGCTAGCTAGAGGGGGAGGTGTTCACTAACGTAAACCCCCATCCCATGCATATGGACAGTGGAGTCAGCAACTGCTAAGGAGGGAAAATAACCGGGGATCGAGAAGTCAGAAAGGGAATTGAGAGGTTGAGATTAGTCTTACAAAGCGCTAGGCTATCAGGGAACTTTTCGTGGAGGAAAGATTCAACATTACAGAAGTTGGTACAGACAACGGATGTTAGTGAAGGAAATGTTAAGAGGTTCAGGTGATTTAACTTCATTAGTTTCAGTTTTTTGTGTTTTTTTTTTTGTTTTTTTTTAGATATTGTTGTTCATATTTATAATTTTTGTTAGTGAAAGTCTCAGTAGAGGAGGCAGACTATGGTAACTGCGACGTGCGCTGGAATGGAACTGGCACAGTCCACAGCTAGTGGCCCTCAAGGTTGCCCACCAAAAAAGCGCTTACACGGACAACCATATCATACGCGACATGGCACTGCAAGAACCCCGTGTTGTCCAACTGTTGATCAGGGTAGCCGCTCTTGACGCTACGCAAGGATTAGGGCTCCTAACTACCAGTCGGAAGCAGCAACCAGAAAACTGCCAATCCGGTACCTTCCCCGTAGAAGACGTTGTTACACCGTACAGACGTTTGGAAAATAGCAGTACAACTTTTCAATGCTGGCTCTGAGGAGAGAAAGATAAGACCGGGAACCACTTCTAAACAGGAAAAGGGATACGCCTGTCAATAGATATGGGGGAGGAGCGTGAACCGAGCGATAGTAGATTCTGTCTACTAAAATTTTAAAAAAGGAATAGGATAAAGAATTACTAAGTTTGAACTTAGTTAAAGTCCAACAACCACAGAAATTTCAAACAGCAAAAGAAAGAAAAACCAAACATTGATAAACATAACAGACATGAAATAAAGGAAAATGAAAAGCTATGCAAAATGCAAGAATACGTGAAAAATGACTTACATTTAAAGAATTATTCATTTCACAACCCACAAATGGAAACAGTTAGTAAGGTAAAAATACTTGCAAGTTTCTAGATTTTAACTTTTTGAGAGTGAGAGATCATAGTCAGGCAGGACCGAAGAACTTCACCATAATTTCATTCAACATGAATATTAAAATACTGATATTGACAATTTCATGAAAGAGGAATAAAACGAATAATTCACTTACCAATTTCTTTTCTTCATGTTACGAAATATATTACAGAAAAAACATTTCAACGTGAGTCACCTAGCACCCACTGACTAATACAACAAAAAAAAGAGAAATTTATCAATCGAGAAAAGATACGTAGAAAATCTGTGTTTAATATAGTCTAAAACTGCCAGTGATCGTGAGGACACTGTGTTTTCTATGTGAACCCTGCTAACAAGGTAGCAGAGAGACATCTGTATAATTCTCGTTCTTACATCCGCACTAATTACAGGTAGCAATTAGTGGCACAAATTTCTATTCTTACACACACATGCATGTGTACACACTTTCCCAATACAAACTCCAATGGGAACTCAACCAACTGTATGTATTCTTTTCGAATTTTATTCCAATCAATCTTTTATTGACTTTCTTCTACTCTACATTTAGCTTCGCCAAGACCAAGGGAGAAAACTTTCTTCTATCAATATTTTGCACTTCACTGATACATGTTTATTCCAGATTTATGGCGATACCCATCATTATCTATTCTGTACAATGCGTTTGGAGTTGAACAGTACGTCGGTCTCGGATTCTAAATATAAATATATTAATGGACTTAAAATCCTCTACAATACTTTTGTCTGTGATCAGGTGGTAAGTATTTCTATGTCTTTGCGGTGACTCGAAAATGAACTGCTGGTTAAAGCTACGTTAATTTTATTGGTTATACAAAATATTTTAGACTTTTTCTTTAGAGACCAACGACGACATAAAATTAAGCCAATTTTTTTTCATTTAAATGGTGATCTGTTTTCGTTTTCTGACAGACTACAACCTCCATGCTGCTTTTGACATTTGGAACGTGAACAAAACGAGAAACAACAATTTCAACAACTGCAGCAACAATCAATTTTTAACAACATGTAACAAATATTTAAGACGCCCATAAACCAGCATTATTATCTGCGTTGTTTGACCCTTTGGTGCTCCATTTGATTGGCTATAATCAGTTGATATGAAGTATCTACATACGAATACTTTGAATACGACGAATAACAGTTCACTGGCTGTGCTACAGAGTACACCAAGCAAATTTTCACAGCAAGACAAAATAACGTCATTGCAGTTGATCGTGCTCTTTACCCGATGCAGCTTCTTGCTTGTGTGAACCTGGATCTGATTTCATCTTATCACCAGATCCTGCATAGCGCAAAGAATCTGGGTATTAAGAGTGAGCCTTCTAGTGTTTTTCAAGAACGTTTGTGCATCCTTGATATGATTACCCTCAAATCTAATGCCTAAAACTGTGCAGAAAATCACCATATTCTTTCCGCCGAAAGTGGCTTGAAGTACCGTGTGCTGAAAATGGTAATCTTCCCTGTTAAGAAGGGTACCATCTGTTCATAGTAACAGTCCAAAAATCAAATGGTTGAAAATGTCTATGTATAAATATTACGTCGAAATTTGTAGCTTGAATACTGTCCCTTTGGCATTTGCGCCTTGGAAGCTCCAATACGAACATTTCAAAGTGTGTGGTATCAATCTGGGAACAAATCGATGAACTTGTGTGATCCTCCGCAGAAGCATTGATGACACTTAGTTGAATTGATGAATTCTAAAACTTTTCTAATGTGGACACAAGAAGAGTATTTTTGACAAAAATTCATGCAAAAAGAATCCAGATAACATATTTTATGCACTGAAATGTTCTTTACTCAGCTCCCTTTACTCAGTGTTGTAAAGCAGCTGACACCCCTCTAGCACTAAAGATGGGATGATCTGTAGTCAAAACATGCACAATATGCCATTAACAACAATCAGACATCCGAATCGTCATTGACATCGGATTTTTCTGTTCTTTCTTAAAATTTTTGTTTAGTCAAGAGAGGATTGAGACATTTTTGTCCTAAAGTAGCTGTTACCTACCTTTCGTTGTTTTGATACTGTTAACGTCTTGTATTTTTTAACTTTTTTCTGTTGCGAAGACGGTAGGGGCATTGGCCTCCATGTCTGAGTCTCTCTAGATATCGGATTCACCATCGATGTCATCATCGCCGTCAGTATGGACGAAGACAATAGAAAAAAATATCGATTATTATGACCAAGGAAATGAAAAAAATGTATAATAGCTATAATACCGGAAATGAGTTGGTTACCATTCGGGACGCCCTGAAGTATCATCTGCAAAAATAATCTCCGCACAGACATCCGATGTAAAAATCAGCTTCTTGATGTCAGATGGGAGATAATGGAGGAGGCCTAAAAGTATCAAAATAACAGCCTTGAAAATGTTGGCGCCACGTTTCAGAGCCATGTGGGACGCACTACTGTCTTCAGAGGAGAAGTGGTGCTGTCTGGAGTATATTAACTACTAAAAATGTTCGGCTACAGACGGAATATATGGGCACGCGGCAGACGCTCGTTATAGTTCACAGTGTTCCATAGATATCTCAAGTGACCATATGGGAGGTTATTTTACTGGTTTCGGCTTCGTGAAAGATTTCTGCCGTGTGGCCAACAAGTCGGGAATCTTGACGAGGACTTCTAGTTAACAAAGTCACGTTGGACAGAGAAAACTTCACAAAAATCTGACATAACATGTGTAAAAATAAAAACTGCTGAAAAGAAGAGAAATCATCCCCAATAAGCAACAACAAGTGGAACCGCTAAACGCACACCCAACTGGAACACAAAAAATGAATACAGAAATACCACCCTCGTTCTTCATCATTAGAAAAGAGGTGAAGATGAGAAGGAAAATGACAAAAAAGAAAAAAGCAGCAGATCGCAGCAGCGCGGAAAGGGACCCTGGTTGCATAAGTCTCAATCTATACTCTGCTTCGCCCTACTGATAAAAATAAAAAAAAAACACGGAGGAATCAGACACGCAAGCAAGGTAAATAGTCTCCTTCTTTCCTTTACGAGTCACCTACGCCATCCTCCCCCTCCCTAGTCCTGTCCAAGGAAAGATAAAAAGTAAAAAAAGCAAGAATTTATTTTAAAAAGTATGCGAAGTTGACATGCAGGCTCTTGAGAGGGACTTTCCTGTCAGAGGAAGGTCCTCACGGTACTATTCCGTCTTCAGGTCGACAGGAATAATGAATTTCCAAAAGGCTCATTCGTAACACCGAGGGGAAAACCTGAGAAATTGTAAGAACACCTCGCATGGGCAAAGAAGCCTTTTCAAATTTGAGAATGGTGCAACAACTGAACTTAAGGAAATGGCACAGCTCTGTGCATGGAGGGTCCCGTTATTCCTCTATCCCTCCTGGTATAGGGCAGCAAGTTAACTTTCCCTATCCCACGGACGTCGGCGGTATTGTTGTAGACGAACGCATTACTCGAGTACGTACTGGCAGTCTAGGGAGAAGAAATACATCAGCGGGGTCTTGACTGTATGGAAGTTTCGTCCAGTATGTGAATAGGGGTCACACTTCAAAATGTTTATGAAGTTAGCCAGCTTGAATGCTAGAACTAGAGAGATCAGGTTAAGGCTGCCCGCCTCGCTAAGTCTCTTGTTCTTCGAAGTAGGTGGCTGCGATCCAGAACACTTTGTTTGCGAAGTTTATGATCATGTGCTATCTAACGACTATTCAGCATACACAGACCAGCATACCCAAAGTCCTTGTTGGTCAACGACACCTGGGTGGGGGAGGGTAAACCTTGTTCATGTCGGCGCCTGAGGCCGATTCATCGTGGCTGATATTGCTATAAAGACAACGTTTCGTTTGGATCGTTGCGGTTTATGCGCCCAACGACCGAGGAGGAGTGCGTCTCATTTTTCCGTCAGTTGGGACCGTTCCTGGTGGATTCTTCGCGCCTAGTCTTGGCGGACTGAATGCCACCCTGGACACAAGCTAGATAGGGTCGGGGAGCTAGCTGAAAATCGGGTGATGTGGGATTGGTTGATCTGATCGACGAGTTCGATCTCGTCTCTAGATACCAGGTCGATCACCCTAAGAGGAAGGTGTGAAAGTGGGCACTTAATTGGCGTCTACACCGGTGGTTAGCTGTCTGGGTATAATATTAATGAAGAAGTCGATATAGATTTCTTAGATTGTCCACATTCTGAGTTGGAGACTATTCGGACCACCAAACTCGTTCTCCGGGTGGCGTTAGACGGTAGTACCTGGATTAGCTCGGAAGTTCAACCTTGTCTTTACTGGACAAGCGGGACTTCCAGGAAGCGGATAACTAAACTAGTGCAGCAGAAATTAGTTAGGGCGGTTATCGGGAATAGGTAAGAACTTAAGGATAACATTAAGTCTTTCACCGCTGACTATAGCAGTCGACTCGCCCTAGCTAAGGCTAACAAGGTGGAGACAATAGTTGATAGTTGATTTTCGAAGCACCGCTTAGATATGGCACAAGACCGAAAGTATGGCGCACCAAGTAAGGGATCGATCACTTGTTAAAGGTTCTAACGAGAACAAGCTTGCTAACCATAACATCTACGCCGAGGTACTGAAAGATAGTCTATTCTGGACAATGGCAATGGAGGGGGATCAAGTAGAGATAGAATTAGGCCCTGGCCGTTTGGCTAACAAGCGTTACCGGAGTCAGGTAATAAATTTGGCATAAACAAGATGTCTAACGAAGCCGTAAACATGGGCACAGAATTGCGCATGGAAGAAGGTCCGTCGAGGTGTGATCGATATATTTGAGAGTCTACCGGAGGGGTGTACTCTGAGGTCGACTGACGATGTGTGCGAGGTGTTTCAGTGGCATTTCAGAGGTGCTTTACCGGGCCCTGGTCTGTGAAAATGAGTTTCACCCAGCTGACTTTCTCGGCTTTGGCTGACTGAAACAACTCGCTGCGGAGTAAGATGGGGTGAAGTTCACTTGGCATTGAAGTGTGTGGTGGCAAGTCTCCGGTATTGCTTGTATAACCTATGAATTGTACTTGAGGCTGTCGCATATCTTTGTACCGATTTTGGCGGTGGTGTTCAACAACTGGTCCCGGCAAGTGATCCGTCCCCGATCAAATTTTCATAAGTGGGGACAACTCTGTAGGAAAAGGTAAATGTGTTGGGCGAGACTTAGATAATTGTAAACACGGAGTTAAATTTTGATCCAGATCCTGATGGGAATGATCCGGTTACCGAGATCTGTTGGAACCTGAGCAGACTTGTTCTGTGAAAAGGCCAGGCAATTCCCTGTCCCTGGTTTGGCTCGAATCAGGTTTTTCTGCATACACAGATAGAGTATTCAGCTTGTGTACTATCTCCCAGATGACGTGACAGGTGGTACGAGGAGCAACAGGAGTGGTACGAGAAAGTGACGGGGACCGATAACCCGCGACAAGACTTGTGGACAGGTGCCTTCCAGTTTGACGGACCCATTCGCATTCTTGGTGTGTGATTCGAACAGATCCTTCAGATGGAAGTCGTTGGTCTGGTGGGCAAAGGTCGAAACAGCAGTCGAGACTTGGCTTCGACGGCGGTTGTCCTTGAAGGGGATTGATAGCTGCGCAGTGTCTATTCGCATACTTCTTTCCCGTCATCCTTTACCAGTTGTCGGTACTTCCTCTCCTGTGATGACCATCGGATGCCGATCGAGCGTTGGTTGTCTACCACACATTTGGGTGGTGCAATCGATAGCTCAACAAAGGTACCTAATACAACGTCACGTACTCAAGCGGTTGGGAATGCCGCACTTGCTGGTCATGAACTCGTAGCTTCCTGTCTACGCATGTTGACAGAGGACTCGACTTTTTGGAAAGTGCGGGGCCTTGCCTTCCCTAGCCTTGCTATCACCTTCCTCCTGTTCCGAGGGGTTGAGCACTCTCGTAAGCCTCAAAATCAATCAGTTTTCAAATGTCCGAGAGGCCTTGCTGGTGGTCGTCCTGTGACTCACTGGCACTACTCCACCCTCGGAAAAGACTCTTATCATCTTTTGGTCCCGGTCTGCTTTGAACATCCTCCACGTGATTGGCTCGGCCTGTCGGCAGCCAGGTGTATACCTTTGGTCTGGGCGTCAGTAGCGGATTACCTCAGCAGACCCTGAGTTTTCCCTGACGATTGCTTCGGAACAGGTTATCTCTCAATGACATGGCCTACAGATGGGGCGAGGAAGATTTTGCCCGAATGTTGTCATCGGTATGACCTTGGTTTAGAAACGGCTGTGTACACCTGCCACCATTTTCCTCGGGTGCGTCCTTTCTGAAATCGTGTTGACCCTGAGCTTCAGTTTGTCTTCATTGATCTCGTGTACGTGTGTGACAATGTATTGCTCCACGTATTCTAGGTAGAAACAGATAGTGTTTCTAAAGTTTGCTAACCGTAGCTCGAATGGTGGTAGGACGATGAGAAAAAAGGAAAGCCCTGCGATATGAACATTATTCTTTTATCAGCATCTGATTAGATTCTTTGGGCATCGGCTCAAGATGAAAAAAGCGTTTGATATTGACATATTTCAAGCAAAAGGTGTGCTTAACTGTTGCAAGTCTGGTACGCGTGAATGGGGTAGTCTTGATTTTCTTTTTTAAGTTCCTTACTTCACAACGGGGTGGTTTCTGCAGTCACCTCCTGGGTAAGTTAGTCTCTTTTAATTAATGGTTAAATATACCGAATGAATGCTGTTCTAACCTCTTCCCGGCTTTCTAGCATTATGATCCAAGTCGAGATTCCCCCAGCCTCCCCAGTTTTTGTTTTTGGTCCACACTTTGTCGTAGTTTTACCATTCCGTTGTCCTTCCCTCCTACCTTGTAGGTGTTAACTGATTTCGCCGTTCCGTATGCGGAATACAGCAACCACTCTTTTGATTTTACTGGTGATTTTTACTAACATTTCGTATATCGTATGTTTATATATTTTTAATTTTTGTTAGTAAATAAATTTTATCTTATGGGTTTCATTCTCCTTTTGTATATATACGTTGTAGTTTTATGGTGTTTGTAGGATCGTAAGACGTTGGACATATTCTTGGGGTAAAAGAAAATTGTAACGAGTGATTGGATCATATTAATTTAATTAGCTAGATATATAATAGTTACTGAAGACCCTCAATCTACCCACTTTTCGGCCATATATGTCCATTTTTGTATTCATACAAAATAAACGTATATGAGCCCCTCATCGACATCGAATTTTCTTGTTCTTTCTAACGTTTCGTAACGAAGTCTAGAATGTATCATGACAGTTTCATCCTAAAAGTAAGTTGTTATCTACGTTTAGCAATTTTGTTGCCACTGTTTATGTCTTGGACTGTTTTCTCTGTT
Organism: Ascarosepion bandense; assembly: GCA_037127315.1. Lineage (NCBI taxonomy): Eukaryota > Metazoa > Mollusca > Cephalopoda > Sepiida > Sepiidae > Ascarosepion > Ascarosepion bandense. The sequence continues at coordinate 20,952 of JBBBDQ010023467.1, forward strand.
TGCGAGCTGGGGGACATCAGTTTCTATGTTTGGCATTTCTCCAGCTATTCGGATTTCACTGTCGGTATCAACATCACCGTCGGTATAGACGAAGACACTGGGAAAAAAAAAGATTTGGTCTATTATGAACAAATATAAAAAAAATATAATACTGTATTACCGGAAATGAGTTGGTTACCATTCCAGAAGCCCCTATCGTCTCCGCAAAACAATCTCCTTGCTGACATCCGATGTAAAAACAAAATATTGGCGCAACGTTTCAGAGCCATGTCTTCAGAGGAAAATTGTTGGCTGGTAGTATAATAACTACTAAAAATATGCGGCTGCAGAGGAATATATATTCACACGGTGAACTCGAATTGTGGTTCACGGCGCTAATAGATGAAGTAACTATATGGGAGGTATTTTGCAAATTTATAAAGAAAGAAAAAGAAAAAAGAGAAGGAAGAGGTAATAATTGAATTTTTCGTTTTTTCTTTTACCATTCATTCTTTCTTTTCTTCCCCCCCCCATTTCTGGGGCGAGCGGGCATGTTTAGACCACAAAAGGAAGATAGATAACGTTTATTATGACACTTAAATGCCTGTCAAGATTTTTATCGCAAAAGTCGGAAATCTATTTTCCCTAAAAATGCAATTTTCACGTTATTGAAAAATGTAGAAGCGATAGCCGTCTAAGAAACAGGGTATGGTGAATTTTATGACTCTGGTGGCAGTTGCATCTTGCTGAGAGGGAACAAAATTTGGGGAAATAGTTTCCTGGAACTTTTTGAGAAATTTTACGACGCTGAGAATTGAAAGAGAAACATGTTTGTTTTTTTTTCGATAGAAGCCAGATAACTTCTTCCAGCGATTGAAATGATAAAAAAACACAGACCACACACACACACACACACACCGAAACCGGAAAAACGAAAAGAACGATAATTAAAATTTGACCGTTGGGCGGTGGTGAGAAGCAGTTACACAGGAGAGAAAAAGTCGAGTTGATCAGATGACCAATAAAAAAAAAAAGCGTTCCGGTGAATTTCGGAGAAGTCGGAGAAACGTTTCACACTCTCGGGCTTTTCTGAGGCTTACTCTGCAGGAAAAAGGAGACGAGGTTAGTGCTGGGTGATAAAGAAGGATCTCTTATTTGTCATTTTGAAAATGCTAAGTGTATCCAAAGTGCGTCACAACCACTTCGGAGAATCAAAATAAACAAATGAGTCAGTTGAGTGAAGAGAGTAGGTTAGTACCGTAGAGTTGGTACACCGTAGGTTAGTGCCAATGGAGTTGTGGGAGCAAGTTAACGGTGACATTTTTTGAAGTGACTGTCTGCCTTAGAAGATACTTCGATTTTAGCCAGGTACCAGTCAACCATAGATAAGTGTTTGTCTAGCAGCAGACATGGGTTAAGAATTATACCTTGTCTCTAATCAAATACATGAACAGAACGTATGTATATAAATTTCCTTTTAATTTTACAAATTTCTTTTTTTTATTGTGGCTCTCAGATTATTTTAAATATTGCAAAAATGTAAGCACATACTTGAAAGGGAAGGATTGAGGTCGGTCTACACTGTCCTTCTGGCAAATCACATTCACGACACAATCACTCATTACATTTATTCATTCACCACAGAACTCATCCATCGCTTCCAATCTTCATATACCATAACACTACATACTCGCAGGAAAGGATGATAAAACTCATAGGCCATAAAAATGTGATTCTATATACAATGGTACAAAAATATATTTTAAAAATTTAATAAAGGAGAGGATCGAAATAATTAAATAATAAAATATAGGCAGAATATTCAAACGAAAAATGCAAAGAGAAATGTTGGTAAGACCGTGCAAACAAAAATCAGCAATGGCAGCTGTATTCCGGGAAACGGTGAAATCCAAGTAGTACACTCGCTAACGGAAGAAGAAAGGATAAAATAAATAATGGAATGGGAAAATCAAAAACTGACCCAGTCAGTATGCAAAGAAATAGGGCAAAAAACCAAACTGGGGAGGTTGGGAATCTCGACTTGGATCATAACAAAGAGAAAGCCGATAGCATTAACTAGGTACACAAAGAGGTCTAACCCGCTCCAGAGTTTGCAGAGATCGTTTCAACCCCAGAATACGGGGGCGACACATTATCACACACGCGTAGGGAGTAATGTGAGCCGTCAACTGCGCGCCCGACACGATCCCAGAAAGAGCGCACCTGAGGACAATGGTAGAAGGGTGCGTCCGTTCTTCGCTTAAGTTACACCGAAGCAGTCAGGCAAATCGCCTCCTATCTGAAGACCAAGTCGTTGAGAGGTAGAACGTTCCAGACCAATCGTCGGGTAAGCGAAAACTCCGAGTTACTAAGGTAATTCGCCACTGGCACCAAACAAAAGTACATTTCGGTCCCCCAAAAGCCGATCACGCAGAGGTTCCTTCGTCGCGACCTCCCCAATAATACATTTTGCAATATTTAAAAATAAATCTGAGAGCCACAATAAAAAAAAGAAATATTTATACAAATTTACAGGAAATTTATATACAGCAAGGCTCTTTGGCACTCAAGTAAGAATTACGATTCGTTGGGGCCTACGTCAGCGCTCAACCCTGGAAATGGAGGAATTATAGTAAGGCGAGGAAAGACGTCCTGACAGTCCACGCCAAAATCGAATTCTCTGTCAACGCGTGAAAGCAAACCTCGAGGCGTGTCGTCGATAACTCACAACGTGTGGCATTCCCAGTCCCCCTGACACGGAAGTTTGGAGCAGATATCTCTGTTGACCTGAAGCACGTCTACCCACAAAAGAATAGACAACAAGCGCTCGATCGTTTCTTTGCATAGTCATCACGGAGAGGAGTACCGACAGCAGAGCAAGGACGAGAAGTAAAACGTATGTTAAATACGCTTCGATCTCCCATTTCCCAAAGCGTAAAGTAGGGGCGACTAGCATTCTCACCCTCGCAGCTTAGCTGCTTCAGTTGCTCCAAACCAGGAAAGTCAGCGAAATAGCTGCGAAACTCATTTCCACAGAGACCATGCTTCTTGGTAGAAACTCCTTCTCGAAATACCACCGAAACGCCTCACACACCGTCGGTCAACCTTAGAGTAGGCCCCTCTGGTGTTTTGAACTCTTCGAATATATCGGTCCTCAACCGAGCGGATCTCTTCCTTGTGCAATGCTGCTGTATTGCAGCTTCGTTAGACATCTTGTTTAACCTATAACTAAATTATCAGCCCCGGTAACGCTTGCTAGCCAAACAATCCCGCAGCCTGCTAACTAATGCTATCTTTATAGGACCCCCTCCGCCATGCCGAGATCTTTCGTGTCTGCCTTGTTAGCCTTAGCTAAGGGCGAGTCGACGGCTATAGTCAGCGGTGAAGACCACAATCCTATATTTAAGCCTCTCCTATCACCTATTCCGGCCTTACCCCACCCCACTAATTCCTGCTGCACTAGTTTATTCAGCTGTTGGCGGACGTCCCTTATTCAGTAAAGATGTTGAACTTCCAGAGTCTAAACCCTGCATCCAACGCCATTCCAGGAAAACGACGAGTTTGTGGTCCGAATAGCCAGTGGAACAGAGGGGACAATCTAGCAACCCTTCTCGATAACATTCAATCTAGGTAGTTAGCCACTTGGGTATTCGAATTATATGCTTCTTTGTCTTCCTTCCCAGAGTGATCGGCTAGGTATCCACCAATAACGAGACCAAACTCGTTCGTCAGATCAAACAGGCTACGATATTTCGACCTTCCGACTCCCCGCCCTCCTATCTGGCTTGTTAGGGATGCATTTCCCCTCCTCACTAGATGACACGAAGAATCCACAAGGAACGGTCCCAAAAGAGACGGAAAAACGAGGTTGAGCGCTTAATCCGCAAGGATCGTCTGGCCTGCTGGTCCCTCGTATACTGAATAGACAACAAAATCATAGACAGCACGTGCATCAACTTTGCAAAGTGTGTCTCCTTTATCGCAGTCTATCTACTTCGAAGGACCCCACCGAAGCATGAAGGCGCGAGTTACTTACCTCGATCTCTCAGGATCCTCGCATTGACGCTAGTTTGATAAACATTTTTAATTCACATGGGCGGAAATCTGCTGCAGTCAGAACCCAGACAGAATGTCTGACTGCACCAGTACCGTTCGAACGTAATGTGTTCGTCCACGACAATAACGCGTACGTCTTTGCGTAACTTAATTTTAATGCCCTCTATAGGGTGGTGTGGAGAATAACTAGGACCCTCCCTGCAAGAGCTGTGCCATTTGTTTTAGTTCATATGATTGCAGTGTCTAATTTTATGTTTGAAAAGGATTCTTTTTGGCCCCAGGTTTCAGGTTTCTCTCGGTGTCCTGGTTACGATGACGTCATCACCCCGGGGACCATTGGGAAATTATTGGAGTCTTCGACCGACTTCCCGTTGACCAAGGACATTTTGAATAAAGGCCTCATAGGGCAACCCTCTGAGAGGTAAAGTCCTTTCAGGGGTGGGTCTGTATTCTTTGCATACTTTCTTATTTTAAAATATTTCTAGCTTATTAATTTTTTTTCCTTTTCTTGGACAGGGCTTGGGTAGGATTTGGGAGTTGGAGGAGTTCGGGAATGGCAAGAAGAAGTTGCCGCGGTGTCAGCTTCTTCATGTTTTGCGCACTCAGGTAGGCTAAGCAGAAGCAGATTGAGCATTTTCCTTGTCTTCCTCATCCTTCCCCTTTTCAATGATGAGATGGAGGCATTTCCTTATGGTCCATGTTTTTTTGTTTTTTTGTTTTTTGTTCCATTTGTTGTGCGTTTCCAATCCAGTTTGCTGCCTTGTAATTTGCGGATGATCTCTTCTTTTCGGGCTCTGGTGCCTTTTTTGGTTGTGCTTCTTCCTCGGTTCAATCACTTCATGCTGGCTGACACTGCTTCCTTCGCTGCTGTTGGTTTCTTGACAACAGTGTACTGGTGTCATCATTCTTATTGCTGCCGTCACTGGGTTCACTGACGGGCACATTTAGATAAGTGCCCCGCAGCGCCACACGTCTGTCAATGTGATCGTCTCTCTTCGGCGGCCACGAACAGTTTTTATTTCTGCACATTACTCTGTCGGGGATTTTGGTGAAGTTTGTTCTATATCCATTGCTTGTAAACAGAAATCCTCCGTCAGCACTTTCAAACGCGCGACCTTTCTTACCCGCCGCCGACAGTGCAAACATATATAG
>JBBBDQ010023469.1:0-23138 GCA_037127315.1 Ascarosepion bandense
ACACGGCAATTATTTATTTTTGTAAAAATTTACAAAAAATGCAAGGCACAAGGCCAAAATTCGTGGGGATGGGGAAGGTCTTCATCTGTCTTACATTAACTTAGCTAGATTCCACTCACTGACCCAAGCAGACAGTATAATATCCCTTGCACCAAAAACATCACAATCTTACGTACTATTCTGCTACGAGCACCACAATGCCTCAATACACTCTATGAAAGCTCCAACTAAACCCATATGTACAATTTGTCTGTGGGGGGTGGGGGAAATAACACTTAAAATTGCAAACCCCACGATTTTTATACAACGAATGAAAATATATACAAAAATTAAACAAAATTGATGTTAGTATTTAAACCCCACAATCTCTATCCGTGACAGAAACATCAGTTAGCTGGGCGAAATTTTAGCGGGCTGGCAGATCTCAAACAGTCATACACACAACCACGCACACACACACAAACACAATAACAAATACGAAAATAAACACACTCGAAACGAAAGATGCCCCGCCTCTACCAGGGAACTGTTATCTCTAATCACCTAAAAAGTGGGAAGGGCTGGGGAATTAAACCAAAGAGAGAGGGCACAAAAAAAAAAATAAAAAAGTGGGGCCAATGCCCATGCATACCCTAGCTAAGTTTAAACTATCATTAAACATAAAAAGACAAATTAACTAAACTATCCTACTTCGGGAGGGGTTGAAAATGTTTAGTCCAGGATCCCAATATCCTGATGCCTAACCGTCATCAAAATGCCACTCCAACCAGTCTTCACTCGACAGATTCGCGCAAGATTTACCCACCTTTTGCCAAATTCCTGATGGAGGGAGTCGTCGCTCTTCCGTCCTAATTTTGACTTTAAGCTGATGCTTAAAAAACAAAATCAGTTGGGGAAGAGGAAAAACTTCTCGTCCCCATAGAATTCTTCGTCGCGCCGTCCAAATCACGACTCGCATAACACCCAGTAAGCATACGAACACATAATGCCCAGCCCTAGTCAACGACGGCACCACATTGCTACAAACAGAAGCGACTTCCAGGACAAAGAACTCTTCCACGCAGCATGCGAACTACGAAGTCTCGCCACTCCTACACAACGGTACTACGACACTGCAATGAAAGAAGGCGTGAGACAAAGTCTCGCACCACCGACCCACCGCAGCGAACGCAGTTTGGCGAAACAACCAAACCCGCTGCTTTGGGCTTTGCCGACCCAGACAGCCTTTCGTATCACCAGCCAGGTGAGGGATGCCTCGTTGTTTGTGAGGCATTTAACCCGGGCGCCCAAGGCCATATGGAGCGCGCCTCTGTTGTCAAACCGAGCCCGTCAATCAGATCATCCCGAACGGCCCTCACTAGCACCCGATATAATGCCCGAAGGGACAACGCCTGGACGCCAGAGAGGCCATCTGTCGCCCGTAAGAGAAAACTGAGTGCTCGCCGGCATTCACGATAGAAGGAGCATTCGCCTCGAGGTAACGGCCGGCCTCTTCCTCGCACGAATGCACACTTCTTAGATGGGAAGCTTTTGCGGGCATCTTCCTTCCAGAATCTCACCATTCTCATCCACTTGCGAACACATTCGGTCTAGGAAGGCAATGCGAAGCGTATGTTGACGAATCTCAACGCTTGAGGCATTCCCAGACCGCCCTCAGAAGGATGGAGGCTACAGATCTCGCGACACACCTTAGGAGCCTTGCCTCTCCCCAGAGAGGAAGGAGTACAAGACCCTGAATTTCAATGCCAATAATATGGCACACGGGAAGGGGAAGCACAGAGAGTCGGTAAAGGAGACAGATGTGTGAAACACATACTGCCCTCCCTAAGGAAAGCTTCCTCAGAGACCACAGACGAACTCGCAGCCTCTGTCTTCTCTTGCAATTCGACCAATTCATTTCCAACTGGAGATCAGGACCGAACCAGACGCCGAGAATCTTGACCGGCCCGTCCGTCCAGTGGAGTACCCGGGAAGAGAAACTCCTTCCACGCGCCCAACCGCAAGCCAACAGACTATCGCGGTTGATCTTGGCTTCTATCACCGTCTCATACCCTCTGATTTCCTTGCTGACTTCAGTAAATCTCGGCTCTGCTCGACACAAGAGCGAAACGTCGTCAGCATAGGCAGAATACCTAGCCGAGGTGGTAGCACCGGGTAATGTAATCCCGCGAAGGACCGAGTTACTTTACAACACGAAGGAAAGGCTCCAACGCAAGAACGTAGAGCAAAGGCGAGAGCGAGACAGCAGGCGAATGGGGCGAGTCAATGAAAGGGTTCAGTCATGCTCATTCACTTCCACCAGCGCACCGGGGGACGCGTGCAAGTCCGGATCCAGGGGCAAGGGGTGGGCCCGAAACCGGCAGCGGAAAGGACAGACTCGAGAAAACGATGGTCAACCCTGTCGAACGCCTTGGACTGATCAGAATTGATCAGCGCGGCTTCCGTGTCGACTTTCTCAATGATCAAGCGTACCAAATGAAGGTTGTCCTGAATAGTCCTACCCTTCACAGCACAAGTCTGCTCGGGGCCAATCAGACTAGAGGACAGCCTGCAAACGGCTGGCTAAGATCTTGGCTAAAAATCTTCAACTCTGTGTTTAACATCGTCAAAGGCCTGAAGTTATCTATCGAATCCCCACCGTCCTTGCTTTGCGCAGCAACACCAAGTCACACCCCTGGTGAAGCGTTGGGGTATAGACCCCTGCCTCATCCAGTTGTTGAAAATCAGTGCCAGCAAGGGAACAAGAACAGGCGACTGCCCTCAAGTACGGTTCGTAAGGAAGACCATCCAATCCCGGAGACTTGTCCCGGCCAACCAGCTTAAGCGCCTCCCAAATCTCAGCCTCTGTAACAGGACCCTCGCACCCAGCCACTTCAGCCGCCTCGAGGCGGAAGTCGGCCAAATAGGCATCGAACTGAGCAGTGCTCAGACCGGGCTCCCTGGTGAACAGATCCTGAAAATAGTCACGAAAAGCCTCAACTATGCCCGCGTTTGTAGTCACGGTTCTCCCATCCGGCAATGCAGCGCTTGCGATATGCCTTTTGCTAGCATTTCTCAATTCCTCTGCACGCAATTCTGCGGCCATGTTCAATTGCCTCAGGAGACATTCTCTTTAACTAGCCCTAACTACAAAGAGCTTGGTCCTTCTTGATAAGCAAGGAGGCCTGCTCCGCCCTAGCTAAGGCTACGTCCCCACTAACACGGGATTTGATAGCCCGATCAACTTTGGCTTCTACTGCCGTTTGTGCTGCTAATCTTTCTAGATTGAGTCGACGGCTATATTCAACTGACAAGCGATCTAATATTGGATTTCGAGATCCCCACCACTTATTCCAACCACAGCCCCGTCAATTCCCTTTTATCGTTAGTTTCAACTGGTCCTGGAAATCTTGCTCTTCAAACAATGAACAGTTCAATTTCCAGTAACCAGCCAATTTAATCCTAGGCTTATCTAAGTTTACGCGAACCCGGACGAGCCTATGATCCAAAGTAAACTATCGAATGAAAACTTGGACAACCTAAGAGCCCTACATCGACTCTCCTCACTAAGACTCGGTCGACGAAGCTAGCACGCACCACCGTAGCCAAAGCTGCCCCTATTAGTCCAAGTCCATACTATATCCCGAGGTGTTCATTTCGGTACTTATCGACAAGATCGAACCTGTCGATAAAGTCCCAGGAAAATGTACACATCCGGGTTGTTAGTACCCGATCTTTCCCCTATGCGATCTATATCGGGGTCCAAAGGACGGCATTCCAATCGCACTAAAACTACCCGACGAGATGTCGTCAAAAACGGCTCGATCTGCCGAAACAAAGCAGGACGCTCCGCATGGACATTTGGGCGCATAAACCCAATGAGACGAAGAACTTATCCTTTATAGTAACATCCAGCACACAAAGTCTGCCTGCCGGATCTGCGAAGACATGGGTACACGCCGCATTCAAGGACTTGCTCACTAGCCAGGAAACACCTCTCGAGCGTCCATCAAAACATGCTGGAATGAAGGCGAACCTCCTAGACGGTATATCCTCATGATCGCGAGTTGAAAACCGGGTCTCCTGTATACAACATACATTCACCACCGAGGCGCTGAAGATCACGGCTGAGACACGCCCTGCGTGACTCTGATCTCGGGCCCGGCCATTTATGCTAGCTAACCAGAGAGCCATTATCAGTCCGATTAGGGTTGAGGCACTGTACCGACATCTCAGGGGACAGGATACCGACGGCCCGTCCCATTGAGCCTTGGCCCATCTCAGTCTTGATAGTGCCATCATTGGACAGGCCACCAATATCCAGGGGGAATGTTAATTTTAAAGCTCTGTAAAGGAAGGGTGAACAAAAATAGGGGGTCCTCCCAGAACAAAACTGATCCAAGTTCCTCTGGTCATCGTTTGTGAAGTACACAATTGGAGGGCTCATCGGGATGGAGTCATTGGCCTCTCCAAGCATACTCCATACATGGCTCGACCCCGCACAGATCTCACCACTGTCAAAAGTCTTTTGGCCTCTGGAAAGTTAAGTGGATCTTCAACATCTTTGTTTTTGATGCATTTACATTTCCACCAATGTTTTGACCTTTTTACATTGATTAATAGCCTTTTGGGCAGTGTCCTCGGAGACACGGCAAACATCCTGCCCCACATTAAAGGAGGCTTTTTTTTCTTTTTCTTTGCCGCTTATTGTGTCCGGGCTTCTTGCCTCTTGAATGAATCTTCAAGCGGGGATTGAGAAGGAGTCGGTGTTGGCGTGGGGGTAGCAGATACACTTGGGGGAAGAAAGGGTAGAACTAGCTGGGGATAAACCATGAGAAGGGACTGGAGAAGGGACAGAGAAGGGGCTGAAGGGACTGGTGATGGTTTTTTAAATATGGTCATTTTGGAAGGGGTGTGGGTCAAGGATTTTGTCATGGGAGGAGGTACCATAATTCTTTTTTGTGGAGGAGAAGTAGGGGCAGACACTGACGCTACTGATGATTTCTTGGTCTTACTTGACTCTAGAGCCTTTTTGAGCTCTCTCAGTTTTTTAATCTTTTCCCAGCTGGGCTCCGCCTGTTTTTGAATTTCCGTTAACGGAGCATCTTGGTGAACTGCCGGGACATCGCCCTTACTGCTGATAGAGGGAGTGGGACTGTTGAGGTTGTCATCCCTAGTGGCCTCAGGGGACTGAGGTCCCGCTGCTCCAGCTCTTCCCTTTGCCTCTAGTAACGACACGCCATTCTCCGTCGTCTTTGTCCTTAACCACACCGATAGCGGGCTTCAAATTTGAGAGGATGGGGAGCGAGACCCACCGGGGTTTTTAAGTCCCCGGACCGTGCCGCTACTAGGCCCGTTACAGGCGTTGCGGAACTACAATTTTCAGGCTTAGGGGTATTTTGGTCGCCAGCGGCGGAGCTGCAGAGGCCTTCTTCTCTGGACAGAAGGAGGACAGGTGACCAATCTGCCCACACTTCCAGCAAGATGGTTTTCGCCCGGTCACTACGACCGGCATTTTCCAGCCGCAATAGTCCAAGCAGTTGGGGACGGACTCGGAAACATCTTGATCCATCAATATATCAAACATCCATCCCCCGTTCAGGTTGTCGGATGAGGCTGCCAATATTTGGCCATATTTCTTTAAATAGGACGCCAGATGTTCACCGGCAACCTGAGGAGAACTCGCCTGCTGCTACCCCGTGGTCCTCCTTCGGCCTTCATATATTGTCCTGATTATTAGGTCGTTAGTGATCAATTCCTTACTCACTACTTCCAAGCAATCTTCAGGTGAGGGTAGCAGTACGTCCCACGTGAAAAACCCGGTCCTCTTATAACTCTTTGGGGCTTAACCCCTAGGGACACAGTGTTCGAATCACTGTGTCTTTCGTGGGCTGACAAATTTTGCCCGCGTACGCTTGTCCACCACGAAGACCGACACCATTCTTTTTCAAACTTTTGTAATTCCTGGGGGTTTTCCAAAAGTCCGTCATCTTTCAAAGATGATCGAAACCTTTAGCCCTCTCCAGAAACTCCGCAATGTTTATAATGCAACTCGGTGGGACTTCCCAACAACAGGGCGATTCGGCCTCAACATCCTTCGTATTGTCATTCTTATTCTTTTCGGTACTTGAAGTCTTCTGGCCTTTCTCGGCCACCATATTCTTGGTCACATTTTCGGAAAAGGGGGATAAGCTTCCTCATCTTTATCCGGCAGGCCCTTAAAAGGCAGCTCAAAATTCAGTTTCTTTTTAAACGACCGACCTGAGTCGGCCATTTTTCAATTCCAAATCACCAGGAAACAATTATATTTTTCTCCTCCGTAACTAAATAGGGGAATGGGGGGAGGGGGAAAAAAGGGGGGGGGGGAATGGAGGGGGGTTTATACAAATTAACCTTGCAGACAATAAAGACAAACGGCAAACAAATCAAAGCAAACAGATTGGCCTTTAGCGGCCAAAATATAATAACAATATCTTTTTTTTTAAAAAGGAAATTAACCTCTTGAGAGGTTTAACAAACAACCAATAAACTTATTACAATAAAATACAAAAGAATTTAAAATATGTAACAGAAATAGGACACGCAAAGAGTTTGCCTAAAGGCTACCTTCGCAAACGGGGAGAGACTGAAAAGGCAAAAGGAGGAAGAAAACAAACAGTTAAATGATCAGTTTCTGGTCAACAAATAAAATAAAAGATACTATTAACAAATTTTTTTTTTTTTTTTTTTTAAATAAAAATAAATCTGGCACTTAAGACCAAATGAAAAATGAAAGAAAGAAATAAAAAGAAAAACGGCCGACCTAAACAAAAACAAATATGGCCGCCAAAAAATACGAAAATAAAACACAAAAGCTAGAACAAATAAAAATAAAACAACAAAGAAAACGAAAAATAAAATAAAAATAAACTTATCGGCACAAAAGAAAGGTCTCTTGTGTACAAAATTCAGTCCAAATAAAAATATTTTCAACAAAAAGTCCAAGCTGAAACGAAAACGGGGTCAGAGCAGTCGTAAAATGACCAGCAAAAACCACGTCCAACAACAACTACACTGCAATTATTTATTTTTGTAAAAATTTACAAAAAATGCGGCACAAGGCCAAAATTGTGGGGATGAGAAGGCTGGTCTTCATCTGTCTTATATTAACTTAGCTAGACTCACTCACTGACCCAAGCAGACAGTATAATATCCCTTACACCAAAACATCACAATCTTACGTACCATTCTTACTACGAGCACCACAATGCCTCAATACCTCTATGAAAGTCTAACTAAACCCATATGTACAATTTGTCTGTGGGGGGTGGGGGAAATAACACTTAATATTGCAAACCCCAATGATTTTTATACAACGAATAAAAATATATACAAAAACTAAACAAAATTGATGTTAGTATTAAACCCCCCACAATCTCTATCCGTATCAGAAACATCAGTTAGCTGGGCGAAATTTTAGCGGGGCTGGCAGATCTCAAACAGTCATACACACAACCACGCACACACACAAACACAATAACAAATACGAAAATAAACACCTCCGAAACGAAAGATGCCCCGCCTCTACCCAGGGAACTGTTATCTCTAATCACCTAAAAAGTGGGGAAGGGCTGAGAATTAAACCAAAAGAGAGGGGCACAAAAAAATAAAAGTGGAGGCCAATGCCCATGCATACCCTAGCTAAGTTTAACCATCATTAAAACATAAAAAGACAAATTAACTAAACTATCCTACTTTCGGGAGGGTTGAAAATGTTTAGCCCAGGATCCCAATATCCTGATGCCTAACCGTCATCAAAATGCCACTCCAAATCAGCTCCTTTCACTCGACAGATTCGCGCAAGATTTACCCACCTTTGCCAAATTCTGATGGAGGGAGTCGTCGCCTTTCGTCCTAATTTTGACTTTAAGCTGATGCTTAAAAAAACAAAATCAGTTAGGAAGAGGAGAAAACTTCTCGTCCCCCATAGGAATTCCTTCTGTCGCGTCGTCCAAATCACGACTCGCATAACACCCAGTAAGCATACGAACACATAATGCTCAGCCCTAGTCAACGACGACACCACATTGCTACAAACAGAAGCGACTTCCAGGACAAAGAACTTTCCACGCAGCATGCGAGCCATGAAGTCTTCAAGCCACTTACACAACGGTACTACGACACTGCAATGAAGAAAGGCGTGAGACAAAGTCTCGACCACCGACCCACCGCAGCGAACGCAGTTTGGCGAAACAACCAAACCCGCTGCTTTAAGCTTCTTGCCGACCCAGACAGCCTTTCGTATCACCAGCCAGGTGAGGGATGCTTCGTTGTTTGAGGGCATTTCAACCCGGGCGCCCAAGGCCATATGGAGCGCGCCTCCTGCTTCGTCAGAAGCCGAGCTCGTCAATCAGATCATCACGAACGGCCCCCCTCACTAGCACCCGATATAATGCCCGAAGGGACAACGCCTGGACGCCAGAGAGGCCATCTGTCGCCCGTAAGAAAACTGAGTGCTCGCCGGCATTCACGATAGAAGGAGCATTCGCCTCGAGGTAAGCAGCCCGGCCTCTTCCTCGCACAGGCCGCACTTCTTAGGGATGGGAAGCTTTTGCGGGCATCTTCCTTCCAGAATTCACCATTCTCATCCACTTGCGAACACATTCGGTCTAGGAAGGCAATGCGAAGCGTATGTTGACGAATCTCAACGCTTGGCATTCCCAGACCGCCCTCAGGATGGAGGCTACAGATCTCGCGACACACCTTAGGAGCCTTGCCTTCTCCCCAGAGGAAGGGTAAGACCCTGACTAATGTCATTAATGGCACACAGGAGTGGAAGCACAGAGAGTCGGTGAGAGATCCGGGTAGATGTGTGAAACACATACTTCCGCCCTCCCCTTTAAAGAGCTTCCTCAGAGACCACAGACGAACTGCGGCCTCCGCCTTCTCTTGTACCTCCGACCAATTCATTTCCAACTGGAGATCCGGACCGAACCAGACGCCGAGAATCTTGACCGGCCCGTCCGTCCAGTGGAAGAGCCCGGGAAGAGAAACTCCCTTCCCACGCGCCCAACCACAAGCCAACAGACTTATCGCGGTTGATCTTGGCCCCTGTCACCGTCTCATACCCTCTGATTTCCTTGCTGACTTCGTCAATCTCGGCTCTGCTCGACACAAGAGCCGAAACGTCGTCAACGTAGGCAGAATACCTGGCCGAGGTGGTAGCACCAGGTAATGTAATCCCGCGAAGGACCGGATTCGCCTTTAACTTGCAGAGAAAGGCTCCAACGCAAGAACGTAGAGCAAAGGCGAGAGCGGACAACTGTGACGAATAGAGCAGGTCAATAGAAAAGGTTCGATCGTACTCATTCACTTCCACCAGCGCACCGGGAGACGCATGCAAGTCGGATCCAGGAGCGGGGTGGGCCCCAGAAACCGGCAGCGGGAAAGGACAGACTCCGAGAAAACGATGGTCAACCCTATCGAACGCCTTGGACTGATCTAAATTGATCAGCGCGGCTTCCGTGTCGACTTTCTCAATGATCAAGCGTGCCAAATGAAGGTTGTCCTGAATAGTCCTACCCTTCACAGCACAAGTCTGCTCAGGGCCAATCAGACTAGAGAGGACAGCCTGCAAACGGCTGGCTAAGATCTTGGCTAAAATCTTCAACTCTGTGTTAACATCGTCAAGGCCTGAAGTTATCTATCGAATCCCCACCGTCCTTGCTTTGCGCAGCAACAGTCCACACCCCTGGTGAAGCGTTGGGGTATAGACCCCTGCCTCATCCAGTTGTTGAAAATCAGTGCCAGCAAGGGAACAGAACAGGCGACTGCCTCAAGTGCAGTTCGTAAGGAAGACCATCCAATCCCGGAGACTTGTCCCGGCCAACCAGCTCCAGCGCCTCCCAAATCTCCCAGCCTCTGTAACGGGACCCTCGCACCCAGCCGCTTCAGCCGCCTCCGAGGCGAGGAAGTCGGCCAAATAGGCATCGAACTGAGCAGTGCTCAGACCGGGCTCCCCTGGTGAACAGATCCTGAAAATAGTCACGAAAAGCCTCAACTACACCCGCGTTTGTAGTCACGGTTCTCCCATCCGGCAATGTGACGCTTGCGATATGCCTTTTGCTAGCATTTCTCAACATTCCCTCTGCACGCAATTCTGCGGCCATGTTCGTTGCCTCAGGAGACATTCTCTTTAACCTAGCCCTAACTACAAGAGCTTGGTCCTTCTTGATAAGCAAGGAGGCCTGCTCCGCCCTAGCTAAGGCTACGTCCCCACTAACACGGGATTTGATAGCCCGATCAACTTTGGCTTCTACTGCCGTTTGTGCTGCTAATCTTTCTAGATTGGGTCGACGGCTATATTCAGCAGCAAACGATCTATTGGATTTCAAGGATCCCCACCACTTATTCCCAACCACAGCCCCCGTCAATTCCCGCTTTATCGTTAGTTTCAACTGGTCCTGGAAATCTTGCTCTTCCGACAATGAACAGTTCAATTTCCAGTGACAGCCAATTTAATCCTAAACATCTAAGTTTACGCGAACCCGGACGAGCCTATGATCCGAGTAAACTATCGAATGAAAACTTGGACAACCTAAGAGCCCTACATCCCGACTCTCCTCACTAAGACTCGGTCGACGAAGCTAGCACGCACCACCGTGGCCGAGCTGCCCCTATTAGTCCAAGTCCATACTATATCCAGGGGTGTTCATTTCGGTACTTATCGACAAGATCGAACCTGTCGATAAGGGTCCCAAATGCTTTTATCCAGGTTGTTAGTACCCGATCTTTCCCCTATGCGATCTATATCGGGGTCAAGGACGGCATTCCAATCGCCCGCTAAAACTACCCGACGAGATGTCGTCAAAAACGGCTCGATCTGCCGAAACAAAACGGGACGCTCCGCATGGATATTTGGGCGCATAAACCCCAATGAGACGAGAGACTTATCCTTTATAGTAACATCCAGCACAAAGTCTGCCTGCCGGATCTGCGAAGACATGAGTACACGCCGCATTCAAGGACTTGCTCACTAGCCAGGAAACACCTCTCGAGCGTCCATCAAAACATGCTGAATGAGGCGAACCTCTAGACCGTGCTCATCCTCCATGATCGCGAGTTGAAAACCGGGTCTCCTGTATACAACATACATTCCACACAAGGCGCTGAAAGATCCGGCAGAGACGCCCTGCGTGACTCTGATCCAGGCCCCGGCCATTTATGCTAGCTAACAGAGAGCCATTATCAGTCCGATTAGGGTTAGGGCACTGTACCAAACATCTCAGGGGACAGGATACCGACGGCCCGTCCCATTGAACACTTGGCCCATCTCAGTCTTGATAGTGCCATCATTGGACAGGCCACCAATATCGAGGGGAATGTTAATTTTAGCTCTGTAAAGGGAAGGAGGGTGAACAAAAATAGGGGTCCTCCCAGAACAAAACTGATCCAAATTCCTCTGGTCATCGTTTGTGAAGTACACAATTGGAGGGCTCATCGGGATGGAGTCATTGGCCTCTCCAAGCATACTCCATACATGGCTCGACCCGCACCAGATCTCACCACTGTCAAAAGTCTTTTGGCCTCTGGAAAGTTAAGTGGATCTTCAACATCTTTGTTTTTGATGCATTTACATTTCCACAATGTTTTGACCTTTTTACATTGATTAATAGCCTTTTGGGCAGTGTCCTCCGAGACACGGCAAACATCCTACCCACATTAAAAGGCTTTTTTTTCTTTTTTTCTTTGCCGCTTATTGTGTCCGGGCTTCTTTGCCTCTTAAATGAATCTTTAAGCGGGGATTGAGAAGGAGTCGGTGTTGGCGTGGGGTAGCAGATACACTTAGGGAAGAAAGGGTAGAACTAGCTGGGGATAAACCATGAGAAGGGACTGGAGAAGGGACAGGAGAAGGGGCTGAAGGGACTGGTGATGGTTTTAAATATGGTCATTTTGGAAGGGGGTGTGGGTCAAGGATTTTGTCATGGGAGGAGGTGCCATAATTCTTTTTGTGGAGGAGAAGTAAGGGCAGACACTGACGCTGCTGATGATTTCTTGGTCTTACTTGACTCTAGAGGCCTTTTTGAGCTCTCTCAGTTTTTAATCTTTTCCCAGCTGGGCTCCTTATGTTTGAATTTCCCGTTAACGGAGCATCTTGGTAGTTTGCCGGGACATCGCCCTTACTGCTGATAGAGGGAAGTGGGACTGTTGAGTGTCATCTAAGTGGCCTCCGAAGGACTGAGGGTCCCGCTGCTCAACTCTCCCTTTGCCTCTGGTAACAACCACCATTCTCCGTCGTCTTTGTCCTTGTACACCAGTGGCAGGCTTCAGAATTTGAAGGATAGAGCCGAGACCCACCAGGGTTTTAGGTCCCGGACCATTGCCGCCTAGGCCCGTTACAGGCGTTGCGGAACTACAATTTTCCAGGCTTAGGGGGTATTTTGGTCGCCAGCGGCGGAGCATAGAGGCCTTCTTCTCTGGACAGAAGGAGGACAGGTGACCAATCTTACCACTTCCAACAAGATGGTTTTCGCCCGGTCCTCTGACCAGCATTTCCGGCCGCAATAGTCCAAGCAGTTGGGGACGGACTCGAAGACATCTTGATCCATCAATATATCAAACATCCATCCCCGTTCAGGTTGTCGGATGAGGCTGCCAATATTTGGCCATATTTCTTTAAATAGGACGCCAGATGTTCACCGGCAACCTGAGGAGGAACCTCATATACTGCTACCGTGGTCCTCACTTCGGCCTTCATATATTGTCCTGATTATTGGGTCGTTAGTGATCAATTATGCTCCTGCTTCCAAGCAATCTTCAGGTGAGGGTAGCAGTACGTCCCATTAGAAAACCCGGTCCTCTTATAACTCTTTGGGGCTTAACCCCTAGGGACACCAGTGTTCGAATCACTGTGTCTTTCGTGGAGCGACAAATTTTGCGCGTACGCTTGTCCACCACGAAGACCGACACCATTCTTTTTCAAACTTTTGTAATTCCTGGGGGTTTCCAAAAGTCCGTCATCTTTCAAAAGATGATCG
Source organism: Ascarosepion bandense (assembly GCA_037127315.1). Taxonomy (NCBI): domain Eukaryota; kingdom Metazoa; phylum Mollusca; class Cephalopoda; order Sepiida; family Sepiidae; genus Ascarosepion; species Ascarosepion bandense. The sequence continues at coordinate 12,996 of JBBBDQ010023469.1, forward strand.
AAACCTTTAACCCTCTCCAGAAACTCTTCGCAATGTTTATAATGCAACTTTCGGTAGGGACTTCCAACAACAGGGCGATTCCCCGGCCTCAACATCCTTCGTATTGTCATTCTTATTCTTTTCGGTACTTGAAGTCTTCTGGCCTTTCTGCGGCCACCATATTCTTGGTCACATTTTTCGGAAGAGGGGGATAAGCTTCCTCATCTTTATCCGGCAGGCCATCAAAAGGCAGCTCAAAATTCAGTTTCTTTTTAAACGACCGACCTGAGTCGGCCATTTTTCAATTCCAAATCACCAGGAAACAATTATGTTTTTTCTCCTCCGTAACTAAATAGGGGAATGGGGAGGGGGAAAAAGGGGGGGGGAATGGAGGGGGGTTTATACAAATTAACCTTGCAGACAATAAAGACAAACGGCAAACAAATCAAAGCAAACAGATTGGCCTTTAGCGGCCAAAATATAATAACAATATCCTTTTTTTTTTTTAAAAAGAATTAACCTCTTGAGAGGTTTAACAAACAACCAATAAACTTATTACAATAAAATACAAAAAGAATTTAAAATATGTAACAGAAATAGGACACGCAAAGAGTTGCCTAAAGGCTACCTTCGCAAACGGGGAGGGGCTGAAAAGGCAAAAGGAGGAAAACAAACAGTTAAATGATCAGTTTCTGGTCAACAAATAAAATAAAAGATACTATTAACAAATTTTTTTTTTTTTTTAAATAAAAATAAATCTGGCACTTAAGACCAAATGAAAAATGAAAAGAGAAAATAAAAAGAAAAACGGCCGACCTAGTAAAAACAAATATGGCGCCAAAAAATACGAAAATAAAACACAAAAGCTAGAACAAATAAAAATAAAACAACAAAGAAAAGAAACGAAAAATAAAATAAAAATAAACTTATCGGCACAAAGAAAGGTCTCTTGTGTACAAAATTCAATGATCCAAATAAAAATATTTTCAACAAAAAGTCCAAGCTGAAACAAAGCAGAGGTCAGAGCAGTCGTAAAATGACAAAAACCATCATATGCCCTACATATGCCAATTATTTATTTTTGTAAGAATTTACAAAAATGCGGCACAAGGCCAAAATAGTGGGGATGGGGAAGGCTGGTCTTCATCTGTCTTACATTAACTTGACTAGACTCACTCACTGACCCAAGCAGACAGTATAATATCCCTTGCACCAAAACATCACAATCTTGCGACACCATTCTTACTACGAGCACCACAATGCCTCAATACACTCCGCGAAAGTCTAACTAAACCCGTATGTACAATTTGTCTGTGGGGGTGGGGGAAATAACGCAAATTGCAAACCCCAATGATTTTTATACAACGAATGAAAATATATACAAAAAACTAAACAAAATTGATGTTAGTATTAAACCCCACAATCTCTATCCGTGACAGAAACATCAGTTGGCTGAGCGAAATTTTGACGGGGCTGGCAGATCTCAAACAGTCATACACACAACCCACGCACACACACAAACACAATAACAAATACGAAAATAAACACACTCGAAACGAAGATGCCCCCGCCTCTACCAGGGAACTGTTATCTCTAATCACCTAAAAAGTGGGGAAGGGCTGGGGAATTAAACCAAAAAAGAGAGGGCACAAAAAAAAATAAAAAGTGGGGGCCGTCTTACTTTGTACCCTAACTAAGTTTAACCATCATTAAAACATAAAAAGACAGAATTAACTAAACTATCCTACTTTCGGGAGGGGTTGAAAATGTTTAGTCCAGGAACCCCAATATCTGATGCCTAACCGGCATCAAAATGCCTCCAAATCAGCTCCTTTCACTCGACAGATTCAGCACCAAAAGATTTACCCACCTTTTTGCCAAATTCTGATGGAGGGAGTCGTCGCCTTTCCGTCCTGAAGTTTGACTTTAAGCCTGATGCTTAAAAAACAAAATCAGTTGGGAAGAGGGAAAACTTCTCGTCCCCATAGAATTCCTTCTGTCGCGTCGTCCAAATCACGACTCGCATAACACCCGGTAAGCATACGAACACATAATGCTCAGCCTAGTCAACGACGGCACCACATTGCTACAAACAAGAAGCGACTTCGGGACAAAGAACTTTCCACGCAGCATGCGAACCATGAAGTCTTCAAACCGCCCACACAACGGTGCACGACACTGCAATGAAAGAAGGCGTGAGACAAAGTCTCGACCACCGACCCACCGCAGCAGAACGCAGTTGGCGAAACAACCAAAACCCGCTGCTTTAAGCTTCTTGCCATTAAGACAGCCTTTCGTATCACCAGCCAGGTGAGGGATGCCTCGTTGTTTGTAGAGCATTTCAACCCAGGCACCCAAGGCCATATGGAGCGCGCCTCCTGCTTCGTCAAACCGAGCTCGTCAATCAGATCATCCCGAACGGCCCCCCTCACTAGCACCCGATATAATGCCCGAAGGGGCAACGCCTGGACGCCAGAGCCATCTGTCGCCCGTAAGAAAACTGAGTGCTCGCCGGCGTTCACGATAGAAGGAGCATTCGCCTCGAGGTAAACGGCCGGCCTCTTCCTCGCGTGCACACTTCTTAGGGATGGGAAGCTTTTGCAGGGCATCTTCCTTCAGAATTCACCATTCTCATCCACTTGCGAACACATTCGGTCTAGGAAGGCAATGCGAAGCGTATGTTGACGAATCTCAACGCTTGGCATTCCCAGACCGCCCTCAGGGCGGATAGAGCTACAGATCTGCGACACACCTTAGGAGCCTTGCCTTCTCCCCAGAGGAAGGGGTAAGACCCTGACTAATGTCATTAATGTGGCACACGGGAGTGGAAGCACAGAGAGTCGGTAAAAGAGAATCGGGTAGATGTGTAGAAACACATACTTCCGCCCTCCCTTTAAGGGAAAGCTTCCTCAGAGACCACAGACGAACTGCAGCCTCTGCCTTCTCTTGTACCTCCGACCAATTCATTTCCAACTGGAGATCAGGACCGAACCAGACGCCGAGAATCTTGACCGGCCCGTCCGTCCAGTGGAAAGGCCCGGGAAGAAGGCTCCCTTCCCGCGCCCAACCGCAAGCCAACAGACTTATCGCGGTTGATCTTGGCCCCTGTCACCGTCTCATACCCTCTGATTTCCTTGCTGACTTCGTCAATCTCGCTCTGCTCGACACAAGAGCCGAAACGTCGTCCAACATAGGCAGGAAAAATACCTGGCCGAGGTGGTAGCACCGGGTAATGTAATCCGCGAAGGACCGGATTCGCCTTTAACTTGCGAAGGAAAGGCTCCAACGCAAGAACGTGGAAACAAAGCGAAGAGCGGACAACCTTGACGAATAGAGCAGGTCAATAGAAAAGTTCCGATCATCCTCCATTCACTTCCACCAGCGCACCGGGGGACGCGTACGAAGTCGGATCCAGGAGCGAAAATTGGGCCCGAAACCGGCAGCGGAAAGGACAGACTCGAGAAAACGATGGTCAACCCTATCCGACGCCTTGGACTGATCTAAATTGATCGGCGCGGCTTCCGTGTCGACTTTCTCTATGATCAAGCGTACCAAATAGGTTGTCCTGAATAGTCCTACCCTTCTGACACAAGTCTGCTCGGGGCCAATCAGACTAGAGAGGACAGCCTGCAAACGGCTGGCTAAGATCTTGGCTAAAATCTTCAACTCTGTATTTAACATCGTCAAAGGCCTGAAGTTATCTATCGAATCCCCACCGTCCTTGCTTTTGCGCAGCAACGATCCTGCCCCTGTGGTGAAGCGTTGGGGTATAGAGCCCTGCCTCATCCAGTTGTTGAAAATCAGTGCCAGCAAGGGAACAGAACGGGCGACTGCCCCTCCAAGTACAGTTCGTAAGGAAGACCATCCAATCCGGAGACTTGTCCCGGCCAGCCAGCTTGAGCGCCTCCCAAATCTCAGCCTCTGTAACGGGACCCTCGCACCCAGCCGCTTCCAGCCGCCTCGAGGCGGGGGAAGTCGGCCAAATAGGCATCGAACTGGGCGGTGCTCAGACCGGGCTCCCTGGTGAACAGATCCTGAAAATAGTCACGAAAAGCCTCAACTATTACCCGCGTTTGTAGTCACGGTTCTCCCATCCGGCAATGCTGACGCTTGCGATATGCCTTTTGCTAGCATTTCTCAATTCCTCTGCACGCAATTCTGCGGCCATGTTCGTTGCCTCAGGGAACATTCTCTTTAACCTAGCCTAACTACCAGAGCTTGGTCCTTCTTGATAAACAAGGAGGCCTGCTCCGCTAATAAAGCTACGTCCCCACTAACACGGGATTTGATAGCCCGATCAACTTTGGCTTCTACTGCCGTTTGTGCTGCTAATCTTTCTAGATTGAGTCGACGGCTATATTCAGCAACAAACGATCTGTCATGGATTTCAAGGATCCCCACCACTTATTCCCAACCACAGCCCCCGTCAATTCCCGCTTTATCGTTAGTTTCAACTGGTCCTGGAAATCTTGCTCTTCAAACAATGAACAGTTCAATTTCCAGTAACCAGCCAATTTAATCCTAGGCTTATCTAAGTTTACGCGAACCCGGACGAGCCTATGATCCGGGTAAACTATCGAATGAAAACTTGGACAACTAAGAGCCCTACATCGACTCTCCTCACTAAGACTCGGTCGACGAAGCTAGCACGCACCACCGTAGCCGAGCTGCCCTAATAGTCCAAGTCCATACTATATCCCGGGGGTGTTCATTTCGGTACTTATCGACAAGATCGAACCTGTCAGTAAAGTCCCGAAATGCTTTTACATCCAAGGTTGTTAGTACCCGATCTTTCCTATGCGATCTATATCGGGGTCAAGGACGGCATTCCAATCGCCCGCTAAAACTATCCGACGAGATGTCGTCAAAAGCAGCTCGATCTGCCGAAACAAAAGCAGGACGCTCCGCATGGACGTATTTGGGCGCATAAACCCCAATGAGACGAAGAGACTTATCCTTTATAGTAACATCCAGCACACAAAGTCTGCCTGCCGGATCTGCGAAGACACTTGGAGCACCACGCCGCATTCAAGGACTTGCTCACTAGCGGAAACACCTCTCGAGCGTCCATCAAAAACATGCTGAATAGGGGAACGAACCTCCTGAACAGTATCACTCATGATCGCGAGTTGAAAACCGGGTCTCCACTGTATACAACATACATTCACGAAGGCGCTGAAGATCACGGCTGAGACACGCTCTGCGTGACTCTGATCTCGAACCCCGTACCGTTATACCAGCTAACCAGAGAGCCATTATCGGTCGATTAGGGTTGAGGCACTGTACCAAACATCTCAGGGGACAGGATGCCGACGACATCCCATTGAGCCTTGGCCCATTTCGGTCTTGATAGTGCCATCATTGGACAGGCCACCAATATCCAGGGGGAATGTTAATTTTAAAGCTCTGTAAAGGAAGGGTAAAAGACAAAAATAGGGGTCCTCCCAAGACAAAACTGATCCAAATTCCTCTGGTCATCGTTTGTGAAGTACACAATTGGAGGGCTCATCGGGATGGAGTCATTGGCCTCTCCAAGCATACTCACCATGGCTCGACCCCGCACCAGATCTCACACTGTCAAAAGTCTTTTAGCCTCTGGAAAGTTAAGTGGATCTTCAACATCTTTGTTTTGATGCATTTACATTTCCACAATACACAACAACACACATTGATTAATAGCCCTTTTGGGCAGTGTCCTCCGAGACACGGCAAACATCCTACCCACATTAAAGGAGGCTTTTTTTCTTTTTTTTTTCTTTGCCGCTTATTGTGTCCGGGCTTCTTTGCCTCTTAAATGAATCTTTAAGCGGGGATTGAGAAGGAGTCGGTGTTGGCGTGGGGGTAGCAGATACACTTGGGGAAGAAAGAGGTAGAACTAGCTGGGGATAAACCGCGAGAAGGCTGGAGAAGGGACGGGAGAAGGGGCTGAAGGGACTGGTGATGGTTTTTTTAAATGTGGTCATTTGGAAGGGGTGTGGGTCAAGGATTTTGTCATGGAGGAGGTGCCATAATTCTTTTTGTGGAGGAAAGTAGGGGCAGACACTGACGCTGCTGATGATTTCTTGGTCTTACTTGACTCTAGAGCCTTTTTGAGCTCTCTCAGTTTTTTAATCTTTTCCCAGCTGGGCTCCGCCTGTTCTTTTGAATTTCCGTTAACGGAGCATCTTGGTGAACTGCCGGGACATCGCCCTTACTGCTGATAGAGGGAGTGGGACTGTTGGTGTCATCCCTAGTGGCCTCAGGGGACTGAGGTCCCGCTGCTCGGCTCTTCCCTTTGCCTCTGTTAACGACACGCCATTCTCCGTCGTCTTTGTCCTTAACCACACCAGTGGCAGGCTTCAGAATTTGAGAGGATGAGGCCGAGACCCACCCCGGGGTTTTTGATCCCCGGACCGTGCCGCTACTAGGCCGTTACAGGCGTTGCGGAACTACAATTTTCAGGCTTAGGGGTATTTTGGTCGCCAGCGGCCGGAGCACCAGAGGCCTTCTTCTCTGGACCAAGGAGGACAGGTGACCAATCTGCCCACACTTCCAGCAAGATGGTTTTCGCCCGAGTACTGACCGGCATTTTCCAGCCGCAATAGTCCAAGCAGTTGGGGACGGACTCGAAGAACATCTTGATCCATCAATATATCAAACATCCATCCCCCGTTCAGGTTGTCGGATGAGGCTGCCAATATTTGGCCATATTTCTTTAAATAGGACGCCAGATGTTCACCGGCAACCTGAGGAGGAACCTCATGTCTGCTACCGTGGTCTCCTTCGGCCTTCATATATTGTCCTGATTAGGTCGTTAGTGATCAATTCCTTGCTCACTAACTTCCCAAGCAATCTTCAGGTGAGGTAGCAGGCGTTACGTCCACGTGAGAAAACCCGGTCCTGTATAACTCTTTGGGGCTTAACCCCTAGGGACACCAGTGTTCGAATCACTGTGTCTTTCGTGGGCAACAAATTTTGCGCGTGCGCTTGTCCTACGAAGACCGACACCATTCTTTTTTCAAACTTTTGTAATTCTTAGAGTTTTCCAAAGTCCGTCATCTTTTAAAGATGATCAAGAAACCTTCAGCCCTCTCCAGAAACTCCGCAATGTTTATAATGCAACTCGGTGGGGACTTCCAACAACAGGGCGATTCCCCGGCCTCAGCATCGGCCGTATTGTCATTCTTATTCTTCGGTGCTTGAAGTCTTCTGGCCTTTCTCGACTACCATATTCTTGGTCACATTTTTTCGGAAGGATAAGCTTCCTCATCTTTATCCGGCAGGCCCTTAAAGGCAGCTCCAAAAATTCAATTTCTTTTTAAACGACCGACCTGAGTCGGCCATTTTTTCAATTCCAAATCACCAGGAAACAATTATATTTTTCTCCTCCGTAACTAAATAGGGGAATGAGGAGGGGGAAGGGTGGAGATGGGGGGGGTTATACAAATTAACCTTGCAGACAAATAACAATGCAGACAAAGGCAAACAAATGAAAGCAAACAGACTAGCCTTTAGCGGCCAAAATATAATAACAATATCCTTTTTTTTTTAAAAAACAAAATTAACCTCTTGAGAGGTTTAACAAACAACCAATAAACTTATTACAATAAAATACAAAAGAATTTAAAATATGTAACAGAAATAGGACACGCAAAAAGAGGTTGCCTAAAAGTACAGCCGCAAACGGGAGGAGCTGAAAAGGCAAAAGGAGGAAAACAAACAGTTAAATGATCAGTTTCTGGTCAACAAATAAAATAAAAGATACTATTAACAAATTTTTTTTTTTTTTTTTTTTTTTTTTTTAAATAAAAATAAATCTGGCACTTAAGAAGACCAACTGAAAAAATGAAAACAGAAAATAAAAAGAGAACGGCCGACCTAAACAAAAACAAATATGGCCGCCAAAAAATACGAAAATAAAACACAAAAAGCTAGAACAAATAAAAATAAAACAACAAAAGAAAGAAAACGAAAAATAAAATAAAAATAAACTTATCGGCACAAAGAGAAGGGTCTCACATGTACAAAATTCAGTCAAATAAAAATATTTTCAACAAAAAGTCCAAGCTGAAACAAAGCAGAGGTCAGAGCAATCGTAAAATGACAAAAACCACGTCCAACAACAACTACACTGCAATTATTTATTTTTTTGTAAAAATTTACAAAAAATGCGGCACAAGGCCAAAATTGTGGGGATGGGGAAGGCTGAATATTTTACATCTGTCTTACATTAACAATGAACTCACTCTTTATTGAAGCAGACAGTATAATATCCCTTGCACCAAAACATCACAATCTTACGTACCATTCTTGCTACGAGCACCACAATGCCTCAATACACTCTATGAAAGTCTAACTAAACCCATATGTACAATTTGTCTGTGGAAATTGGAAATAACTTACTTAAATTGCAAACCCCAATGATTTTTATACAACGAATGAAAATATATACAAAAACTAAACAAAATTGATGTTGGTATTAAACCCCCCACAATCTCTATCCGTGACAGAAACATCAGTTGGCTGAGCGAAATTTTAGCGGAGCTGGCAGATCTCAAACAACAGTCATACACACAACCGCACACACAAACACAATAACAAATACGAAAATAAACACACACTCGAAACGAAAAGATGCCCCGCCTCTACCAGGGAACTGTATCTCTAATCACCTAAAAAAAAATGGGGAAGGGGCTGAGGAATTAAACCAAAGAAGAGAGAGGGCACAAAAAAAATAAAAAGTGGGGCCAATGCCCATGCCATGCCTAGCTAAGTTTAACCATCGTTAAAACATAAAAAGACAAATTAACTAAACTATCCTACTTTCGGGAGGGGTTGAAAAATGTTTAGTCCAGGATCCCCAATATCCTGATGCCTAACCGTCATCAAAATGCCACTCCAAATCAGCTCCTTTCACTCGACAGATTCGCGCAAGATTTACCCACCTTTTGCCAAATTCTGATGGAGGAGTCGTCGCCTTTCCGTCCTAATTTTGACTTTAAGCTGATGCTTAAAAACAAAATCAGTTGGGAAGAGGAAAACTTCTCGTCCCCATAGAATTCCTTCTGTCGCGTCGTCCAAATCACGACTCGCATAACACCCAGTAAGCATACGAACACATAATGCTCGGCCCTAGTCAACGACAGCACCACATTGCTACAAACAGAAGCGACTTCCAGGACAAAGAACTTTCCACGCAGCATGCGAACCATGAAGTCTTCAAGCCACTTACACAACGGTACTACGACACTGCTGCCGCAATGAAAAGAAAGGCGTGAGACAAAGTCTCGACCACCGACCCACCGCAGCGAACGCAGTTTGGCGAAACAACCAAACCCGCTGCTTTAAGCTTCTTGCCGACCCAGACAGCCTTTCGTATCACCAGCCAGGTGAGGGATGCCTCGTTGTTTGTGAGGCATTTCAACCCGAGCGCCCAAGGCCATATGGAGCGCCTCCTGCTTCGTCAAACCGAGCTCGTCAATCAGATCATCCCGAACGGCCCCCTCACTAGCACCCGATATAATGCCCGAAGGGACAACGCCTGGACGCCAGAGAGGCCATCTGTCGCCCGTAAGAAAACCCCAGGTGCTCGCCGGCATTCACGATAGAAGGAGCATTCGCCTCGAAGGCAAGCAGCCGGCCTCTTCCTCGCACGAATGCACACTTCTTAGGGATGGGAAGCTTTTGCGGGCATCTTCCTTCCAAGAAATTCTGCATTCTCATCCACTTGCGAACACATTCGGTCTGGGAAAGGCAATGCGAAGCGTATGTTCGACGAATCTCAACGCTTGGCATTCCCAGACCGCCCTCAGAAGGATGGAGGCTACAGATCTCGCGACACACCTTGGGAGCCTTGCCTTCTCCCCAGAGGAAGGTAAGACCCTGACTAATGTCATTAATATGGCACACGGGAGTGGAAGCACAGAGAGTCGGTAAGGGAGAATCGGGTAGATGTGTGAAACACATACTTCCGCCCTCCCCTTTAAAGGAAAGCTTCCTCAGAGACCACAGACGAACTGCAGCCTCTGCCTTCTCTTGTACCTCCGACCAATTCATTTCCAACTGGAGATCAGGACCGAACCAGACGCCGAGAATCTTGACCGGCCCGTCCGTCCAGTGGAAAGGCCAGGAGAAAGCTCCTTCCACGCGCCCAACCGCAAGCCAACAGACTTATCGCGGTTGATC
>JBBBDQ010023474.1:0-25524 GCA_037127315.1 Ascarosepion bandense
CATGTACTATTCGCTAGATAAATGAATATTGTACAAAAGATATGTAAAAATAATTTTTTTTTTCTGTAGAAAAAAATTTTGGATACATTTTATGATACCTAACAAATTTTGGCGTACCAAATGGCAGACTGAAATTTGGCGTACTGGCGTTCTGGCATACCAAAAAAATATTACCCTTTTTGGGGAGCAATTCTTAAAATAAGCCGAATTTAAGAACAAAATTTCAGAGGTGCCTACGCAAAAATTTGAGCTGAAAACTTTAAGTACTAAATAAAAAATGGCTTCTCTTTTTATTTATTTTATTTTATTTATTTTTTTATTAAAATTTTGGTTTTTTTTTTTATTTGATGGATAATAATCTAAAGCTAATTTGTATGTAAAGAAAAATAAATTTACACTATTTACATGATTCGGTCTATTGTCCTTCTCTTTGTTGTCATTTGTACGACGTTTTAGGGTCAAGTCACTGGAACTAACCAACGTCTGTATCCACTGAGCCATGTGTTCTTAAAGGCCCAGTGAATATAGACGTTGGTTAGATTCAACTGACCTAAAAAGTTGTGAGTTCAATACCAGGCTGCTTGGTAGTGAACAAACGCTTAGAGTTCGGTTAGAGGGAAATAATATGTGACTATCAAAAGAAGGCTTCGCACATGGAATGAGAATGATATACCCAAGGATCTTAATAAAGGGTTCGGTTCGAAATTCCTAGCACCTGAAAGAAGGCCGGAGCGTACAACGGCCAACGTCGTACAAATGGCAACAAAAAGATGAGACAATAGTTCAATATAAATAACAGAAAATCGCATTTTATGCCTGTGATGTCATTGGTCATCGACAGTATTTTTTTACTGACTTTAAAAAAAAATCAAAGTATGAATACCAATTTGGTTTTAATACTACATTATAATAATAATAATAATAATAATAATCTGTTTCCTCAAGCACAGCTCACGTCTGACAAAGGCTTTAAACTTTAAAGTGTGTGATCTTGTACTGTTTAATGCTTCAAATATCATAATGTCATTTCTGACCTTGGTCCCTAGTTGGGACCCAGAAGGAATTACAACAGAAATCAAGGACGTGATGACGATTGCGTTAGTAGTGGTCATCATCATCATCAAACAATGAGAAATTTAAGAATATATAGTTGCCTTAATCAATTTAGGAAATTTGTTTTAAGCCCGGTAGAGCCTAGAATGCATGCCAACAGGATTTTCATTACTTGAAAGAATGGAGAAACACAATGCTTCTAAATCATCATTTGCCTCCTTGAACTTGAACTTATCTTGCGTTTAACTGCACTAGAAATTGGTGGCAAAAAAAAAAAAAAAAAAAAATTCGGGTAAAAACAGTTAAGGTGTTGTCACTGGTGACCTTCCCTGAAAAGTCTTCCCCGACCCCCTTATTATATATTTTCTCTCACTCATAGACGAAGGCTTTTTTTGGCTGAACATTTTCTTTCTTTTTTTTAAAATTTTAATTATCTCCTCTTCCGCCACATTGAAAGTTGAAACTATTTAACGTTAACCCAGTCTGAGTACAAGATCACAATTATGGGGCACCCAGTGAGAATCATTCTTTACATCTCACATCTATCCCACTTGGAAAGAGGGTACGGATTTTTAACAATTTAAAATGAATTGTTATTTTTATTTTTAATCGACGTAACCTTTTTCTTCAATCTGATTAAATACCCACGGAGGCACATATTTTCTGTCCCTATTCCACCCACATCCACCCACACTATAATTATTTTGACATATTTGTTTGAACTCCAAATATATTCCAACGTCAATAATGATTCAATAAATTATTCTTTCCTAAACGTTTCTTGTAATCAACTAGTTGATTCATTTCAGCCAATGATTTATTTACTTAAAAAAAAAAAAATCCCTCTGACCAAGGTGAGACAGAGAGAGACAGAGAGAGAGAGAGAGAGACAGAGAGACAGAGACTGAAATGGTAATGACGATTGAAAAATGTGTGAAATGAAACCCGTCCGCTGAGATTTGAACTCGGGTTGCAAACAGGCGGGTATCGTCAAGTGCCCACCAACATCAACAAAACAGTATTCTGATGGTAGCGGTGGCTTTTATGGCATCTCCACTCCATTTTCGATACCTAAGTTTGAAATTGATTTTTTAAATAAAAAAAATCTTTTTCTTGGAACTTTAATTGAAAGCTAAATGATTAAATTTACTATTTTCTGTAAAATACACTGATATATTTTAAACAGAAATTATATTCCATTGGAATCTAAAATTTGAGATTTTTCTTTAAATTTTCAATTTTTGCCCAGTTTGGAGCGATCGACACATTTGTAAGCAAAGTTAACTCTCAGTTTTAAAATTCTTGAAAAAAATAAAAAGAATATACATCTCTCACTCATTATTTTTTGAAAAATTAGCAAGTTTAAATTAAATTAATTTGATTTGAAACAATTATTACTTGTCCTTGAAATTTAAAAAGTATTTCTTAATCACAAAAGAATCACACGTTGACCTTTCAAGTAGGCGATGACAGCACCTGTTATCAATCAATCTGGAAGTATAATTAACCAAAAAATTGACAAGCGAATTTAACGATTCGTAGGGGAACAACACATTGAAACATGTCACCTTTTAATGTTAAGTCTCATAAGTTTCCCACAGTAAAATGTTCAATTTAACATAAAAAAATTAGAAATTATTTTAAAATCTTAATTATAAATGAGTTGCATTAAACTGTTACGATGTTGACAAGTTTATTTTTAATGAATAACCGAAGATACTGAGTAAGTGGAAAAAAAATTTAAAAGATGTTTGAAACTTTAGTGTAAAGAGAAAAAATGTAAGTCAATTCTTATAAAATTTCATTATTCATCGAAATTTTTCTTCAGAATATGATATCCTTAAAATCAGTAAAAAAGTTTATCTACATTAAAAATAAGCGTAGTTTAATGCATTTTGGTCTACTATTGGTGTAGATTTTTCGGGAAAATGCTCTCGTAAATAAAAAAAAGAAATTGTATGATTTAAATTACCCAGGAGTCCTGCATTTAAAAAAAGGGTACAGATAATGAATTTCTATCTGGTTCGACATGCAATTAATGAAAGTGGGAAGTAACAGATGTAAAAATAATATATTTTTGCCCAAGTTTTTTCTAAAAAATAATAATTGTATAAATAATTTCGCATTCATTTTGTGAATAAGATCTGAAACTTTAATTAAAACCAAACAATTAGTTGATTTTTGCAAAAATTTCCAAATTGTCATATTTCAACGCCAAGCTTGACTTACGTAATATTAGGTTTTCCTTAATTACGCAAGCATAGCTCGAATCGCCAACAAAAAACAAAAAAAAAAAAAAAGTAATTTTAACTGATATTTTTGAACGTGGGAAGGACTAAATTTTATTTTCCTCTTAATAATGGCATAAACATTTTGATGACAAAAGTTTGTTTTTGTTAAGTTTGAGCCATTTTAACATCGTACGTTGCTGTTTTCGGCAATTGCCGGGTGGGTACTTCTTTAAAATGCCTTGTCACGCTGTGCGAATTGAAATGGAATACGTTCCAGCATGTAGAATGATCTTCGGTTTTTGTTTTGGCTTCAATAAGTAACTCCAGTTTCCAGTCAGTCAGTTAGTTAAGTTCTGCTTGTGGAAACACTTGGGCGATCATGTCTTTTTCGAGACATGACTGACTGAAACGGGGTATCCGCAGTAGGTTGCCATTGCTTTCTGCGGTAGACTGGTTGCCGATAAGGCTATGAACCAATCTGTCCTGCGTGCAACCGCAGCACAGGAGGAAGAGAAGGATTAATACCTTTCCCAAGGGTATTTTGTGCGTTTTGCTGAAAAACAGCATATTATGAATAAAAAAGCCCGAAACTTAATAAAAAAAACACACTTTTTCCGTTAAAATGTTTATGTTATTAATAATCAAAAATCAAAGTTTTTTAATTATTATTTTTTTTTAATTTTCAAATTCTTGCTAACATTCTTTCGAAATTTTTTGTAAAAATTTTGTTTGAAGTTTGTCAGCGGGTAACAAAATCGTTTACTTACAAGGGATATGTAACATTTTGTTTTAAATTCTTGCAAAAAACCATATAACTGTGGTTTTAATGGAACTTTACAATTTACAAGCTATTCACAAATAAATGAAATTATATTTGAAATTACTAAATTTCAAAAATCTTTGTAAAATTTTTTTTTTTTATCTGTTACCCCTCGCGCAAATTCATAAAATTTCAAAAATTAACTTTTGTATCGAAAATTTGTTTTATTTCCAATTTAAACGCAGGATTAAATGGGGAATGTCAAACATTTAGCCTTTTTTCCGAAAATAGTAACATAAAAAATGAAATAAAACTATGCCATTATTTAATTAAATATGCCTTTAATTGCTTTTATAAATAATATGTAAGGACATTATATACACTGGGAAAATTCGATGAATAATGAAATTCTAAAAGAATAGTTTTAATTTTTGTTTTTTAATTATTATTTATAAAATTCCAAATTTTTTTTAAAATTCTAAATAACATGGCAGTTTAGGTTAAATTATAAGTGAAGACTACATATATAATCAAAAATTGAAAAGTTTAATACAAATCGTCGAGCCAACGTATTTTTAAAATATTTTTCTTTTTTTGTGTATTTGAAGGTTTTCTTAGTATAATATTTTCATAATATTAAAGGTCATGTGTTTTCACGGTTTTCTTCCTTTATAGAGAAAAATTTAGAGTTATGTCAATTCTTATTAACCATTACTTAGCTTATCTAAACTTATGGATTTGTCATCACACGTCAATCACTTACGATAAAAGTAAAATTCGAAAGTATCGTGATTAAGTAATAGTCTAGTTTTTAAATTTCATGACCATAAAAAATAATATTTATGTAAATCAGATGAATTTAAAGTTTCAATTTGCCTAATTTTCTAAAAATAACATATTATAGATGCATATTTTATTTTTATCGTAAATTAATTTTTTTTGTTTACAAATATGTCGATCTCAAAATGCACGAAAACTGAAAATTAAAAAAAATCTCAAAATCAGATTTAAATCAATATAATTCCTGTTTGAAATACATAGGTATTTTGATTATTAGAAATAAAATAAAAGTAAAATAACTTTTTTTATTTTTCATAATTCAATTTAAATGTTAGATATTGATAATGAGTGGAGGTCAGTCAGTCAGGGTATTGCACGTAAAAGTAGAATGCAAGAGGAATTCAACTTGAATTCGAACTCAGTTCTCCGATTACACCTTAAATACCTTACAGTTCAATTCCGTTGAACATATGGAATTTGTCGTAACGAAAATTTGCACTGCAGAACCTTTGTCATATGTCTCACGGTTCTGATGTTAAGAATCAAGCACAAGATAATAAGAAGAACATTTAATGCAAAGCATAGTGTGTGGTTTATCTTTTTTGTTGAATGTGGCCTACAAAATTCTGTCACTGTATGTAGCCTACATTAAAAGCGAAGTATTATAAGGAAGTATTATAACTGTCTTGGAAAGGGTTATTGTAAAACTTAGGGAAAATAGTTTCAATAAATAGCCGAATCTATAAATATACTCTTATATAAAACACATTCACACCGAATCAAAAGGGGGCCAACATACTATAACCACACCGAACATTTTAGAGAAGACTGAACATTTTTTTTGTAAATTCGCTCGTAACAAGGCTCACAAAAACATTCAAAGTAGGATATTACACGTAATGATGTATAAAGTGTGAGGTATGAGTGAAGAGTTTGAGTTTAGTTTTAACGGCATATCAACACCTCTGTGGGTTATTTAATGCCAAAAGTGGGGGTTTAAGGTATTTTTTTAATGTTCAGTTATAGTGAGAAGGTTAGTTAGTGAGATTTTAATTAAATTTTTTTTTGTATTTATTTTTAGAAAACTGAAAATGTCTTCTAGTTTTGTATTAAAAAAATGTTTTGCTGAGAATAATTTTTTCCTTCAAAATGTGTTATGGAAATAATTTTTTCTTCAAAAATATATTGTTGGTAATATTTTTCTTTCAAAAATGTATATCTTTCTAAAAAAAAATCTATTTTATGTATATATTTCTATAAAAGTCTATTTTTATACTTTCTTAGTGTTTCGATCCCAGTTTGGGGGTCAACCATTTTTAATAACTGGGACCATAACAGGTGCTACACTCTGGGTCAGGGTGGACCTGGGAACAACAGCAATTAAGAAGTGATTCCATGCTCCTCCACAACCTCCCAATCAGAGCCTTGCTGCCGGATGCTGCGTTTACCGTCATGCCCAGGACCACATGAGGGGAAGCGGTAGCAGTGGTAGAATTATGGGAATAAGGTAGATACCAGATTGACCTTTATGAAGAGATTAAAACTAAAGTGTTCGGGGAGAGCCCGCGCGAAAGAATGTTACAAAATTGGAAGTTCTTTGAAAAATGAGTTGATTTCCTTTTTACATTTGGAGCATGAGAGGAAACAAAGGTTTATTCGACTCCTTGGAAGAGGCATAACATATTCTCGCGTTCACTGGTGGGGCACAAATTTGGAGTTCATCGAACATTGTCATGGAAAGTTACTTGGATCATTGCTGCGTAATGGAGAAAAGAATTTGCAGAATGAAAGATAAGCCCCCACCCACTCCTGCCACAAGATGACGCAAACGATTTTGAACTATATCAACACTGGAAAGTGAGCAGTAAGCAGTGAGCAGCTTGAGTCAAAGATATGTCAACGATATTTCAGCATTTTTGATTTAATCTGATCTTTGTGGGAGTAAACATGGTAGAAGGAATTAGATATTAGCAGGGCGATATTGTTTGTCGACCACTTTCGCAGCTTCTTAAAACTAACTTAATGCCTGAAATTGACCTGAGACACAATAGATGTCAAAAGAATGGTACGTTATCATTAGGCGCCCACGGTTCATCGTAACTAAGAAAACTCGAACGGTGGCGATGAAATAATACTGGTATTGGAAGTGACAGTCAGTTATCTCCCCATTGAGCTGTTAGAGCAAGACCAAACAAGAGATCAGCAGCAAGGCTCCAATCTATGCGCACTTGGTCTTTGAGTGCATTCGTAAACAATGGTAGCATTTGCAGGTCTGTTTTGCTAACGATCTGAGCCGCTGTTGTGGAGTATTCTTCCACTGAAGTTTATAATCGTGCTGTGTCGGTTGTTAATCGTGCTGTGTCGGTTGTTAATCGACTTAACGTACCCAAAATGTCGGGAACTTGGTAATCTTCACTGAAAGCTGATTATTTGATATTTGGCTTCTTCGACTAATAACTACTAGTAATTCTACTGAACTCAATAAGTCTAAGGAACTGTCCGTTATCTTATTAATATCGGAGGAGTCCATTATCTGAGGAATAGGTGTTTCAGAATGTTAACGATCACCTAGGAGGAACAAACAACAGGTAAGAACGGAAGGGGATGCTTGCATTGGTCTTGTTAGATTTGGAAGAATGGCTATTGACGACAGCTATGAAGATACTTGAGAGAAAGACAGTCTTAAGTGCCATACGTGATACACTTTGGGCGATGTATATAGAGAGACATGACTGACTGAGCAGAAGATTATCCCGCAGTAGGTTGCCATTGCTTTCTGTGGTAGACTGGTTGCCAGCCAAGGCTACAGAACCCAATCTGTCTTATTTAACCCATAACTGGAGGAAGAGACGGATTAATACCTTTCCCGGCCAAAGTAGATACAAGGAATTCAACTGGAATTCGAACTCAGCACCCCGATTTATCGTTCCAGTCGATATCCACTGCCTGCAACGCATCCTGAGAGAAAGAACTTGCCTGAAAAAACTTTCAGGTATATTAAAGCTGAAGGTGTTTGTGCAGCAACTCATTATTCACCTTGTCAAGTCTGAGATCATTAAGGCAATCATTCTGGTAGCAACGACCATCAAAAATATCACCGAATCTGTGGGTAATGATAGTTTAAAGGAATTTTGATTTGGTAAAAAAATAGTTTAAACAAATTCTTAGAAGTTAAATTTATTCTATATGAGTACGCAACAAAGACAGACGACACGAGCCGAAAGCAAAAACAAACGATAAATTTATTCTGAACACAGAAAATAATGAATTAAATTTTGCGTTGTGTACCAAATGATGGCCAATAACATGTATGCAAAAATAATCAATGCAAATTAAATATGCGCGCTTTTGTAATGAAAATTATAATGTTGCATAAGGTCCTCGAAAAGAAAACTACATATAGAAATGTGAAAAAGTAGAAAAATAATTTTCTGAAGAGTTTTCAAAAGAATTGTTTACCATTATTTTCGAAGTAAAGTTCATTAGTAACAATGAAATGAACAATCACACCAGCCGAAGACATTTCCGTGATATGAGAGCAACTTTAATGCTCTTTTTAATTCTCGTCTGGTGGCTGTCAAATTTCTTGTGTTGTTTTTCTTTCTGGAATGAGGTGATCTTGGTTCCAGCAGCAGATGTTCTTTGAATCAACTCCTGTCCCCTACTTTATTGTCTACAGGTAGGCTCTAAATTCACTTCACAGGATTGGAAAGAAACCTTTCAATTGATTCCTGGATGAAAAACAAACGTAGCTGTTTTCCCACAAATCAAAATGTACTAAAAATATTTTTAAATTAAAAAAAAAAGAAATTAAGCATGGGCCTAACGCAATATCAGTCTTTTCTCAGAAAGCAGACGAAGCTTAAATTTCTTTTGAGATGATCTGGATAAGCCAAACCCATACTTCTTGTCACTCAGGAGGTTCATTCTAATGAGGCTGCGTATTATTCTCTTATAGATTTGTTGGAGTGTTTGCTAATGACACCGAGGGCTTGAGGCGCGATACTACGATGAAAATGAATGCTCGCCAGCCTCCCCTAGAAACAGGCAAAAACGGCTGACAATTTCCACAGACTTACGGAAAAATTTTCTCTTTCAGGCAACAATTAGATAATTTTGCCAGGGGTTAGGAATAACACTAAGCAAAGGTTGCAGAAATGTCATAACGGTTTGAGTAGCAACCTCGCCAGTATCCTCGGAAACAGGGAAAACGGCTGACAATTTCAAGACTTGGGGAAATATTTTCTCTTTCACACAACAATTTAATAATTTTGCCAATATTAGAGATAACGTTGTGTTTTCTTTCTAAAAAAATATGGCAGTAGCCTCGGGCGGATTTTAGTCTAGTTCCTGCAGAGGGCTTTTAGGCCTTTTACAGCCAGCGTCCTATGTACGTAAATTTTTAAAAAGTTATTAGAATTTAGAGATAATAAGATTATTTTATCTGTATTCTGAAGCACCTTAATGCGCTTTCAATCTTTCTTCGTATAGGCAAACGATCTCATTAGTTTGTTTACATTTATTTTGTGCGCAATTTTTATTTACTGTTGAAAATTTTTTATGTTAATTTCGTTGTTTTACATTTTTTATATTTTACTTTCTTCAGCGCAGTCCGACCGATTATCAAAAAAATTTTGAAAAATTCAAATATTTAAATTTGTCGGACGGGGGGTCAGTTTCTCATACAACGTGAAAGTAAATCTACCCGCCATTTTTTGTAGTAAATAAATGCTCAATGATTGTGATTCTGCACTTGATGGTTTTACAACAAATTCTATTTGATGTCTGTAAATTTTTGAGTTTGTATCTTTCCATTGAAATTATTTTTAAAGTTTGTAGAAACAGACGCAGTAGAAGAAAACTGACCAAAAGTTAGTAAATGCTTAAAATTTACAGTAGAATTAAAAGTATTATATTGACTTAAAGAAACTGACAAACTTTTATTCAAACTATTGTCCTCATCTTTGTTGCCATGTACGACGTTTCGGCCGTTATACGCTCTAACCTTCCAGGTGCTCGGAATTTTGAACAGAACCCTTTATTACAATCACTGTGGTATATCATCTCCATCCTTGCTTGTTCACCACTGCTGTAAACTGGTGTTGAACTCACAACTCTTTGGGTCAAGTCATGAGAATAACCAGACCTATATCCATGACTACCAAAAGAGGCTCTGCACAAGTGTTCTGTTTTGAAATTCCTGGTAGCTGAAGGCCGGGGCGTACAACGGTCGAAACGTCCGTACAAATGGCAACAAAGATGAAGACAATGATCCGAATAATATAAATACTACCTCATCTCAGAAATATAGACAAATATTAAACACAAAGGTGAACTGCTAGGTAAGCTTGATTTATTTGAGAATGACAGAAGAATGCACAACTTATAACTGGGAACAAACCGCCAGTATACAGATAGAAAATGATTTCAATAAATACACAAAAATAGAAAGGAGGTATAAGACAAGAATGCGTCTTCTCGCCAGACTTATTCAAGGTTTACAGTGAAGCAATCCTGAAGATTACAAGTCCAATCAGGATTTATTATTGAAGGAAACCAAATTTTAAAGCTAAGATATATGTTTGGAGCAGACACAGAAAGAAAACTCTTTGCTGACTCTGAGAGAAGGTAGTAAAGAAAGCAAAGAAGAAAGGACTAACCATCAATTTGCAAGAAGATACTATTATATCGTTGTCAACAAAGAGGAACAGCCCAAAATGCGAACTACAAATTGGAGACACAAAAAATCAAGCAAGGACAAAATTTTCCAATATCTAGGAAGGTTTTCCAACCAAAGGACGAAAAGGAATACAACGGAATAGTGGAAAATGCCTTGTGCAAAAAATGACGCTTTTCTGCCTGCAGTCAGCATGGCTGATGTTCCGAATAAGTGACAACACACAACGCCTTCTTGATCTCATGTTTCCCACTGTCATGAAGTGGAGCGACTTAAATAGTCAAAAACACCCATTCATTTCTTATGGTACCTCCACTAATTTGCCAAAAAAGAAAAAAAAAAAACTATAGTATGATTAAAAAAACATGATTTTATCATCAAAATGTTTATGCCATTAGTTGGAGAAAAGACAAATGCATTTTGTAATCATTTAATTTTTTTAAATTCTGTGTACACGTTAAACATTTTGTTTTGTGCCAGTAATGTTACTAGATATTTTAACTTGATGTTTTTTTTTAGTGAAAAACTCATTAATTCAGGCAAAATAAAATGATTATTGATTTTAACAAAAGTTCGAACAAACTAAATTATTTTTGAAATTATAATTTTTAGAAAATCTTGTTGGAAAATAATTTTTTTATAACTGTTAACATCCCACCATTTTAATGAAATTTCTAGAACTTGAATAGTCCGCAAATTTTTTGTTGAACGTATATACTAACATCAGAGCCCGGCGCTGCCCGTGCAACTTAAAACATTTTAGGCGTAGAAGATGCCATTTTATTTATTTTTTTACATATTTTTGTTTTGATTGAAAAAAAACACTTTAAAAAATTCTTTTGTTTTCAAATTACGGAGCAAAATATTCACCTTTTTTGTTGACCAAATGAATTTTTAAAACGTCAGAATAAAAATTAAATACAAGGCCAATTTTTAAAAAAAATAAAACATTCTAGTCGCGTTTGACACGTGTGATTTGATTTCTGTGACGTACTTGTAACTTGGCCATCTTAGATTTTAGATGTTTTACGGAGCAAATGTAAACAATCGGCTCCATTGGCCAAAAAATTGCGAAAGGAAAATTGCTGAACTTAAACTTCAAAAAGTGTGTCGACCTGGCTTCCCTGTAGATATCCAACACCCTAGAAAGTTTGAATGGCGTGGCTTAAAAATGTAAGCACGGGGGAACAGTCACACACAGACTCACCAGATTGCCTTATATAGTGTATCGAGGCAGCAAATAATTTTCTAAACATATGCTGTTAAATATAAGAGACAGATGTCTATTATGTTTAATCATAGGCAAAATTGTAAACGTCTAAATTAAAGCCAAAATACGACACAGAACGGCTCGCGGAACAAACGTAGACATTCATTGTCTCTTATTTAACGAGATATGTTGAAATATTTCAGCAGCAATCTTTCATTTTTAAACATGTTTCGTTAAAAGCGGCCAACAAAAAAGATTTTAATTTTTGATTAATTTTTCTATTATTCTTTACGTGTTTGCTGTTGTGGCTGGAGATAATGTGCAAAATATTTCCATATTTTTTAACATTCCAAGCGCTTTCAGCCTTTTCACATACCATTTCAGGATATTATTTTCTGCTGTTGTTATTATATCCTCATGTTTGACTGTAATGTAATTTTTTGTGTTCTTTGTGTTTTGAAAGGAGAGTTCTTTAAAGCTATCTCGTGATGAGCGCAGCTGGTCATAAGCGTCTGTCTATTAAAAAAAAATCTTTCAAAATTCTATTTCCACTGTTAAATAAGTGTAAGGTTGATGGTAGGAGAAAATTGTTTGATATATAGTGCCTCTCTTATGCTTGTGGTGCCTTTGATATTGTGATTTAAATAGTATTTTTGTATTTTTCAACCAAAGTTTTCTGCAAGAATTCTTGTAAGTTATCAGTTGATAAATGCTTTTATTGCACTAAACAGGTGGCATGTAAGTTGTCTACTAAAGAGGTGGTAGTATATATATAGTAGTATATATATATATATAGGTATGTGAATTAACAAGTGTACATACGGAAATACACATATGTATAAAATAATATTCAAATGTTAATAAAAGAGTGCACAATGAGTATAAACAGAGCTACTGATTAGTATTAATAAATATACATATTATCTTACGTTGATGGCAAGACTCGGAGTTTTTTACACATTAACGCAACCATCTAATAATCTAAACTTATTTATAAATGAACTGTGTGTGTGTGTGTGTGTATCCGTTACCTATAGACTCCAAAACGGCTGAACCGATTTTCTTGAAAATTTACACAGTTGTACTATAAGCGTCTGCGAGTGTTCTTAGCTAGGTTTTGTGTCGCGGTACCCCCGATAAATATCAAAAATCGATAATCGAAAAAATCGGGTTATGAGAAGGAGTGGTCGGATTTTAATTAAATTTGATACACTCATAGACAAAGACAAAACGATATTCAGAAGTTTCAAGGTTGCGGGTCTTACAATAGTGCAGAAAATCGATAATATAAGGCAAGATGTTGAGTGTGTGTCTGTGTCTGTTTATCTGCGCCTATATCTGCATTTTTTTCAACCCTTTTATTTTAGTTTTGCTTCGGGTTTGTCCCACAAGTAGGTATAATTGTAGTTCTTAGTCTAAGCCATGATACCATTTACTCAGAGGGACTTATTTAGCCTTCAAAATTCAGTTGACGACGAAAAATCTTATTTGATATCGATACCAGGAAATCAAAATTTAACCATTCATTGTTTTCTTTCAGTCTACGGTTTCGCTTTAACTGGAAACAACTATTGCTTTTTAGTCTTTCGTACCAACGTCCAAAGTCTGAGCGCTAGGACCATGGATTAATTTTAAAGCTTTCATTACACCCGGGCAACGCCTGGCTATACTACTAGTATAATATAATATAATATATATATTTATTTATTTATCCATAAATTAATATAAAACTTGGTTGAAATAGCCATTTTCAACATGTCATTTTAAGGCATGCAGTTTACGACCTCTTATAAACAGAGAATGAATAAAAGTTCTAAGCCTAGAGGTTAGCTTAGGTAAAGGAAAGGGTTGGAATTATATGTTTGAGCAACAATCTTATTTAAACATGTTTCGTTAAAAACGACCGATAAGGAAGATTTTATTAATTTTTGATTTAATTTGTACAGTATTGTTACGTTTCCTTTTGCTGGAAATAAGTGTAAAAATATTCCATAATTTTCGACTTCCTAAGCGCTTTCAGCCTTTTCACATGCCATTTCAAGGATGTTATTGTTATTTTTTCCGGTGTTGTTATTATGTCCTCATGTTTGACTGTGATGTAATTTTTGTGTTCTTTGTATTTTTGAAAGAAAGAGTTCTTTAAAGCTTATATAAATATAGAAAATGGCATGAAATTATCAACTGTCAAAATTAGTTATCGCTATTTTAATCTGTGCTTCTGCCTTAAATGAAAACGTCAATAAAAATGCTAAAAAAGTCGAAAAAGTCAAGCATTTATTCTTTTCTGATCTGTAAGTCAATCAGTTAAGTGATACACACTTAGATGAATCATGTCTCAAAAGAAACACAACTGATTGGGCAGAATATTTTCCCCGCTGTAGGTTACATTACTTTTGCGGTAGACTGGTTGCCCAACCAGGATATAAATTTAATCTGTTCTGCTGTTTAACCCATAGCTGGAGGAGAAAGCTGAACTATATTGCCTGTTAATAAGTAATAATTAGTAGGGATCATTTTATAACATCATGACTATGAAAACAGGTCCCCTACTTTATGTCCAGTAGAAATTTATGTTTAATTACGTTCCCAACTATTATATTCAGTCATTCAGTCAGCTAAGTGTCTTATGTGATACACGCTTGGAGGCGATCATGTCTTGAAAGAGACATGACTGACTGGACAAATTTTCCCGAAGTAGGTTGCCATTAATTTTTGCGATAGACTGGTTGCCAACTAAGGCTATAGAACCCAATCAGAGATTCAACCATGATAACAGTCAGTCATTTAGAATTGCCATACGCGATACAAGCTTGGGCGATCATGTCTTGAAAGATACATCACTGTACCTTCACTGACTGGAGTTGGAATATTTTTTTACCCAGTAGGTTGCCATTGATTTCTGTGGTAGACCGGTTGTAGCCAAGGCTATAGAACCTAATATCCTGCTGTTTTAACCCATAGCTGGAGGAGGAAAGAGATGGATTAACCATTTTCAAGGGTATTTGCCATATAAGTGAATACAATGAATTCAACTGGAATTTTGAACTCGGCTCTATGATTTCTCATTCTGAGTTGATATCACTGCACACAACACATTTTGAGAAATTGGCTAACAGTAGCTTGTATTTATTTCATGAAAATAGTCGAGGTGGAGAAGAATTAATTATTGACTTTTGTAAATGATAAATAATTTTTTTATTTAATCAAGCAATGCCAAAAAAATCTTTCAGGCACACAAAGACGTTGTTTTCTTTTTTTATTATTTTATCTTCTGCTCGTGTTTTCAATAGAGAGGATGTTTTTTATTTGAGCATTTCTTTCCAGAATGGAT
Source organism: Ascarosepion bandense (assembly GCA_037127315.1). Lineage (NCBI taxonomy): Eukaryota > Metazoa > Mollusca > Cephalopoda > Sepiida > Sepiidae > Ascarosepion > Ascarosepion bandense. The sequence goes on from JBBBDQ010023474.1 coordinate 15,043, forward strand.
CGTATCCCAATTCATAATAAAATATGGTCAGTCTAAACTTTTGTCAACGCCTATACCTTCAGCTAATTAAATTTTCAATATTATATTAAATTGATCTTTTATAGAAAGACACTTAGATATTAGTACAAAAATAAGTTTATTATTGTTTTCATTTCTATTAGAAATGCCAATTGGACACCTCGAGTTGGTGTAATGGTTATCAATCTCATTTGCTGAAAATCTATTAGAACCCTAGTGGTATTGAGTTCGATCCTGCGAGGTACCCAATACTTTTTCGGCCTTGTGCACCGCACATTTAAACAGCACTTAGAAAATCAACTATTATAAATTTCAATGATTAAAATGCTTGAATAGGTTCATGTGATAGTTTATCTTAATATTTTTAATGCGATGGTCGACTTTGTTGCTTACTGCCCACAATGTTTTCTTACTCTAGATTCTATGCTTCGAAGTATTTATAGATTTAGTTTTATAATTTTTGATCGGTTTTCGCTTGTTTAGGGAAGAGCATGTTGAAACCCATTCAGCCATATTAAAAGGTCGAAAAGCAATGAAAGAGAAAAGTTTGATGGCTTCTCACAACTTTCCATACCTTTCAGAAATTTACTTTTTTAGCCAACCGTGAATAATTTTTTAAAATTAAAAAAAAGAAAAAGACAAATCCTCCTGGCCATGGAAATAAAAACTCCCAGTGCTCCCTTTTAACATAATAGAGCCTACAAGGGGTGTGAGATCCATGTTGGAAAAAAACTGGTCTAAAGTGATATGATGAATAAAGTTTCAGCATTTCAGAGTTTGTTAGTCAAGAAAAGCACATTAAATAAAGCATAAGTAAAAGAATACTACAACCCAAACATGTCGTGCCTTAGTGCACAGTTGTATATCGGAAAGCGGTGTTGGGTTGGCCCATTATGTGGGATCAATTTTAGCAGAAACACTCAAAACATCTCCATATTACTGAGAACCTACACTGAAGACAATAACGCTGAGATGCTAGACCGCATAGCCGACCCTTAATCAATCAAGATCTTATAATCAAGCAACACCAAATATTAATAAAGCCACAGACATGATTGATCATTGCAATATGATTGAATGTTAGAAAAATCCATCGAAAGAACCATTGCACTCCATCCAAATATTAATGCAAGTGACAGCTTGTGAAAATGGTTTCTTCTACATGTGGTTCAGGAATTACTAAAAGTGGCATATGAACGGTTTTCAAAATAGTCAAATCTTGTGTTCATCAGAATACGATTTGACAATTGATCGCATAGAAAAATTCAGCTTTGAATTCATTCAATCAATATTTGATTATCTTTGTATCAAGAATTTTTTTTTATTCATCATATATAGAAAAAGGCATCTCACAATCCCGCTCTCTTTATCTGTTTCTTGTAACCTGTTTTTAGTTCTCTTCTTGATCAATGTTGTCATCAATATTTTCTTTTTTAAATTGCAGACCTGCTCTTTATTTGGCAGGAGAATGTTCAAGGTAGGATCAGTATTTAACAAGAGGTAGGCATAGCATATTTGGGCTCTCGGGAGAAGAGATTCGAATTAAATATTTGATCAATATTGCGTGGAATAAACAATTTATCTACAAATCATAGCAACATTGTGAAATGACAAAAATCTCTAAATAAGATAAAATCTAATAATTTAGGTACAATATTCTCATTTCTCTCGAGATTTGTATTGTCAGAATGAAGATGAATTCAGATGTTCAAGGCATAAAATAGAATCAAGTATATACATACATTTGAGATGGTAAATAAAATCCAAGCATCAAATTGAAAGGTAAAATCCAACATGGCGAAACTCTGCAAAAGAAACAGAAAATATAGGAGAATGTTTTACTTTCAAGCAGAACAATATTTCGTTTGAGGAATTCTAGTTTATCAATTGGATGAAAAAAGAATCGAAATTATTAGAGAACTTTTGGTTCTAGCCAAAAAATACTTATATATATCATTTTATAGAATATATGACATCTATTCAGAATCTCTTCAGCCATTTTGAATATATCTGAGAAATGGTTACAATGACTTTATATAATTTGAAAAACAATCAAAACGAAGTATATGCATAAACAAACCGGTTCCTATAAAGTTTGTCAATGTTTCATCAGTGACTAAGCGTAATTATTGGGATAAATAATTTCATTGAGAAATTCATGTTTGAATTGTGACTGCTTCCATATTCGCAGCTTGCATCTTTTTAATTTGTTGTTAGATACATATATGCACATATATACACATATGCACATATATCGACATATATGCATATATATATATATGCATATATATATATATACAAATATATACATTGATACCTAATAAATTTGGGCGTACCAAAATGGCGGACCCAGAAAATTTGACACCAAAAAGTACCCGTTCATTTTTATTTTATCTAAACTAAAGTGTACATTCAAACTGAGATGGTGTTACAATAAAAAATGTAGATACTTCAAAGTTAAAAGTTTTTATCTATGCATAAGATTTTATATACACCTAATGCATAAATGGTCATTACACCACTGGAACACGTGTTAAACTTTTAGACGCACTGCAATATCTTTTACAAAAATAATTTTTAGTTAGACGTTAGCACACACATGATGTTTGCAAATAAAAATTTTCAAGTTGAAAATATATTAAGATGTTCTTTAACTGGAAATAAAATAGCCGGATGCAATAAAAACAAATGTTGATTTCTTTTTTCTGAAAAACTAGGTATTTTTTAAATCAAAACTCCCTTTTTATTTTGAGATAGAAAAAATTTTAACTTTTTATAGCAAAATGTTTTCAAACAAAAATCACAATTTAAATGTTTCACTTTTTACATTTTTCAACATTTTTAAAATGTTTTACCAAATTCATAATATTTAAATTTGTCAATATTTTTTTAAATTTAAAGTAATAAATGGCCTTATATTTTACATGGAAAAAAGAAGAATATTACAAAAAAATGACTTATTTTTCAAAACAATTGTTACTGCCTTTGTTAGAATTAAACTATTTTAAGACTTCCGATTCTACAAAAAGAATTCGAGCGAAAATAAATGAGAAACAAAATGATAACATTACCTGAAAGTGAAGCAATTGAAGCTGATATTATCAACTGAAATGTATTTGTTCTTGCAATGTACAGCCGGACGTTTTTTGGGAAGGAACACGTGGAATAATGAGTAGGAGATAACAGCCATTTCTCTAAGAATAATATTTTTTAAATAAAATAATAAATTAATAATTAAAGAAATAATAATTAAATAAATAAAATAAATAATTTAATTAATTAAATAATAAATTAATTAATTATAATTAATGAATAATCAATTAATAATTGATTAATAATTAAAAATAATATAAATAATAATTAATAAAATAATTAAATTCAATAATAAAATTAAATAAAATAAATAATAAATTAAATTAAATCAAATTAAATAATTTAATTAAATAAATAATAGGTAACTTAATTAAATTAAATTAATTAAATTGAATTAAAAGAAAACTAAGTAAAACTAAGTTTCACCGACCCCAGTTGATATTACTGTAGTTACCGACAATAAATTTTCTAACACTGCGATAAATGGGAAGTACAAATTTACAAACAACTTGATTCTGGAAAGGATCACGTGGAATAACCAAGGGGAGATAACTCTAATAAATATTTTCAGATATTTTTAAATATTTTGTAACAACCTTTTCTCTAAAGAATAAAATAATAGGTAACTTAATTAAATAAATAATTAACTAAATGAATTAAATTAAATAATAAATTAATAAATAATGATTAATAAATAATTAAATAATATAGATAATAATAATAATATAAATAATAAATAATTAAATTTAATTAAATAATAAATTAAATTAGATAAAATAATAAATTATAAATTAAATCAAATAATAAAATTAATTAAATTAAATAATTAAGTTAAAAGAAATCTAAGTAAGGCAATTCACCGACCCCAGTTCATATCACTATAGTTAATGACAATAAATTTTCTAACATTGTGGTAAATGCGAAGGTGTTCAAAATCGAAACAACGATTTCTGACTACGTGATGTTTACAAAAGTCGAAGAGTGTGTAGGAATGGAATATCCTAATGACCTCTATTTTCATTTCAATGTTCTTGAATTCATCCAACTCTGTGCAGAGTTGGATGAATTCAGAACATTATTCGAACTCCTCGTTGGCTAGGGCACGGTGTTGGTGCGTAAAGGGAACGCTCGAATCTGAGCTGACTAGCCCCCTTTTGCGTGTATGCTAAAGACATGTTCTGGTTCCTTCTTCCGTGATTTTCCATTGCCATCGGAATCCACGACACTTGAGCCTTTGATTCTGTTAAGCTGCATTTTTGTTTTGCGAGCTTTACCAACCACTCTTTCACATAAATACACACCGGCTCGGATTCTAAATTCAAAAAAGAAAAAAAAATCACTCACTTCACAATCTATTTCTAACTTATTTGCTAACACACCACTTCCATGCCCCTTTGAATAATATACCTTGTATTTCTTCCTTTCAGTGAAGACGATATTTTCCTGGAATCATACGAACATTTTATCTGAAAACACTTGGTTCTATAAACTTTAACACGTAACACTCGTCTCAATTTTGATATTCACAAAACCAAGATTAATGCTCAGACCTTTCATACACTTTCCAGTTACATTAACAAACTCAATGAAAACTGAACGTGTCTATTAAATAACGTGATATCCTATTCGCATTCTAATTCCAGGACGTGCAAAAGTATGTAACTCTGGTTTCTTTCACTTGCATTTTATCATGCAAAATCCTGAACTTATTAAATTGTGTTGCAACCCAAGGACTAAATTTTATTACGTATCTCTTGATCAGTCATCGGATACAGTAAACCTTCCAGGACACTTTCTTATTTGTGAAGCTTTATTCATTCTCTCATTCATTACGTTTGAAGTCACATATCAAACACCTTACATTCTTATATTTTCAGTCACTAATTTTGTAATCTTTACTGATATAAATTTGTTACATGTTTTATTCAACTTAAATTCTTGAATTTATTTGTGTCGATGCCTTTGTTTGTCTGAGAATTTCATAACAATATATGTAATGATATATTTGATTGTTTTTTGTAAGATTTTATTTTGGGAAGAACACGCACACTATTCCAATACTAATTAATACACCCGTCATATAAATCCGCAACAAGTGAACCTACCCTCACCCATAACTTTTGATAGTCATTGTTTTATTTATTTAAAAAAAATAAAGTATTTCACATTTAAAGAAACAAAGAATATTAAATCCCACAAATTAATATTCTCTTCTAACTACTAGTTGGGGGTTTTCAAGTAACCAGAGATAAAGAAATTGGTAAATAAAAAAGATTATTTGAAAATAAAAATAAAATATTTCAGGTAAGTAAGTCAATGACAGAGACGGTTGTCCTGTCCATAAATAAACAAATAAAAATCATTCGTAGTGTCAAAAATTACTTATAATAAAATAATTATAACAATTATGATTATCGTTAATTCTAAACCAATGAGAATCAACTCCAATTTTCTTTGCACACACAAACATATGACATTCTGACTATTGAACAAGCAGCTTACCAGATAGGTCATCGACATCGTCAACAAGAAATGAATCTCCTTTTCGTTTTCCGGGCATGAAACTGAAAATTTATCTTTTAGTACACGCAACGAAAGTAGCAGTAATGAAAGTCCGGGCACTTCCTGCATTTTCTAACTTATACTTGTGGACAAATATTACATGCATCTATCAAAACACTTACATTGTTACGAGGATGCATATATATATATATAAATATTAATAATGTTTAAAAGTTATAGTAAGGGATTCTACTGAGTCCTCCTTGTTATTACAAAAGTTTAATTCATGGAAGTAGTTGTAAAAATAGGGAAATTAAAAATAGACAATTGGATGAAAATCTAGGGAATTCGAGAGATTTTCTGAAATATGTAGGTGTGCTCCTATAAAAATAGATTTTGGGAAGAGTAATTTACTTGTTAAAAGGATTTGCTGACATTATCAACTCCGGCCGATTCAGGATTACATATCTGATGAGAATATAAAAAGTTGTGACCAGCTAAAACCTGAAAGACAGCAGACTAAATGGGTCAATAGAATTTTTTAAATCTTTCATTGACTAAAAAAAAAAGTATTCTTTATATACATATTTGGGGATATCCAAAGAATACTGTGTTGAAACTACTAGCTCACTGGGTAAAGATACTTGACACCTTCCTTCCTCTTCGCTAATACTTACCCACGTATATCTCTACACCAGTAGTAGACCGTTTTCTATTTTAAGATAAAAATTATGCATTGTGTATATATTTTATTTGGTGTTTGATTTTTTTTTTTTTTTGTAATTTAGCTCTGAGTTTTGGTCAATCATTTTTATTCTTTGTTACAATTTATAACACGCTGCAACAATATATCTATCTATATATATATATAAAAGGCAATATGTGAGTGTGTGTGCTTGACTGTTCCTTATGCATAAACATTTTTTAAGCTATGCCATTCAAACTTTCTCCAGGACATATCTACAGGGGAAACCAGGTCGAAACATACATTTTGAGTTTAAGTTCCAGCAATTTTCCCTTTTCACTTTTTGACTAATCATGCAGATTTTTTACATTTGCTCGTAAAACATCTCAGATCTAAGATGGTTGCTAGATTACGTCACAGAAATCAGATCCTGCACGTGTCAAGCGCGACTAAAATATTTTATTAAAAAAAATGAGCCTTCATATTTATTTTTTTATTCCGACGTTTATTCTGTAAAATTATTAGATGGTTGCTGAATTACGTCACAGAAATCAAATCACACGTATCAAATGCGACTAAAATATTTTATTAAAAAAAAAAGAAAAAGAAAAAATGAGCCTTTATATTTAATTTTTTTTTAAAATTCGTAGTCAACAAAATATGAATATTTTTATAATTTTGAAACAAAATGGCTATTAGAAAATGTAGGCGTGCATAGGGAACAGTCACACACAGACTCACAGATTGCATTTAAATATATAGATATAAGTGTCTGCAGCGAATTTAAACGTATTTGTTTCATCCGATGAAGAAATTAAAATGTTCTGAGTTACTTTGAGCAACATAAGGTTATGATGCTGGTATATTTTAAAGTCACATGTGCAAAAGACTACACTTATTTTTTATTTTATCCTTGTGTATACATTTAATCATAAACTTCCAATTTTACTCAGTATAACAGTTTTTTTCACTTCTCACATCTTGCTGTTAATCATTTTTTAAGTGTAGTTTTGTATATATAAATATTAGTGGTGAATTCTGGGTGGGTGCAAAAATGAAGCCCCACATTTCGGTTGGCTCTCAGTTTGGCTCCCTCCACTTTTATAAGCTTCAAAAATTTATGAAACTGATCAGTCTCTGATTTTGTTGAATTTGATCATCAGCATTTTTCCATCTATTTCTTTTCATTTAGGTTCATGGAAAGTATATTATTTAAATAATTTCCTCATTTCGAGTAGCTTCTTGATCGTATGTTCGGACTTTGCCTGAAAACGTAATTCAATGTTGGCTGATTTTTGAACGGCTGTAGTGTCCCAACATTTTGATTGATTCGTTGCATTATTTTATTTACTAGCATTTATTTTTTCTCCATTTTATTTTTTGACTTATAGTTGTGTATATGATCGTCTGAAAATGAAGACGCTTCTTGATTTTTGCCCCACTCTTCCTCAGAAAAATCTCAGCCCATGATGCCCTCCGCTACAATTTTCAGGGGATTCCACAATCGCCACTGATTAAGGGTTGCATAATTATCAAGTTGTAACCCCACCTACATGTGCTTGTTTCGGCATTCACCCTGGATGAAGAAAAGATTCGTTGGGATTTGTTTAAAGGGCAGGGTCCCGAATTTTACCCTGTATAGACCTTGGCATTTTAATTATCCCGCAACAGGTTACCAATACCTGCTGCAGTGAACAGGTTGCCAGCCAAGACTATAGGAGCCCAATCTGTCCTGTTATTTAACCCATAACTGGAGGGAATGGACGGATTAATACCTTTCCCAAGGGTATTAGCGCGTAAGTGAAGATGCAGAATTCGAACTCGGCTCCTCGATTTCTCGCTCCAAGCCGATATCCACTGTACCACAACGCATATTCAAGAAATGCTTACAGTACTTAGTATTTCCAAGTGGTCAACTTATGCGTCACCAGAAGCCAGGCTCAACGTTGTTAACTTCGGTGATCGAGCGAGAACCGGTGTATTCAACGTGATATGACCGTAAATACTGTGAATCAAAAGCAATTTCGAGTGATTACTTGCTCTTTTATCGTCTCTTTAAAACCAAATGAAAACGTCTGCTTTGAGTAACAGTTACAGAAATGAAGTTGTCAAAAGAAAAAAAAAATGTAAGTTTTGGCGGACCCTGAAGCAGACTACCACCACACGTTTAATTTGTTTTCATATTTTCTTTTTTTTTTTTTTACTTTTTCAGCGGAGACTATCAATTTTGTAAGCTTTACGATTATTAAAAATTTTGAAAAAAATCAATATTTAAACATTTTTCTAGCGGGGATCAATTCCTCATACAACGTTATATTCAATCGAGCCTCCCATTTTGAAACCAGTCAACAGATGCGACATGCCGCCACCTGTAAATTTGTTCATTATCAAATATTTTGGCCTTTTTCAGTGCAATATTATCTTTTTGTAAACTTCCCTGGTAATAAAAAAAAAATTTGCAAAAATTTTAATAATTTAAGCAATTTTAGGTGGGGAGGGACCCAGTTTCTCTTACAACCCTTATAGTGGCTTGAAAATGGAGGATCCGATTTTATTTTAAGGTTGTATGAGAAACTGACCCCAAATTAGTTTAAATATAAATTTTCAAAGTTTTTATTGACGTCGGAAAGTTTTAAGTACCAATCGATAGGACTGCGTTTTGAGAAAAAAAAACAAAAACAAACAAAAACAAATGAAAAACAACGAAAATTGACGTGGTGGTAGTCTGCTTCCCAAATCGACTATTTTTCAAGTTCCTATCTTGCATTGAAAATGAAACTATAACTTAAGGTGAGTTACAAAACTACTGAAAGCAATAAATATTACGAGTTTATGTAATTTTTGACATGGAAACCCCACCCACCAACCGGGACAAATGACGGGTTGACAGAAAAGGTTAAAGCGTTTATCTCTATTCTAAACGTCAGCTGACCTGTAAGCACATTTTAGAGCGTGACGATTTAATATCCGTAATGACCACCTTAGTCTCTAGGATGATCAATCAAACATTTATGCTGAACACGTTGTTTCAACTTTTTGCTTTTTGATGTCGATAAAGACGTACCGTTCGTTACCGAGCAGTAGAGGAAGTTTACGGGTTCATGTTATGCTGCTGACGGACAAATGAATAAGGGAGCTTTACAAAACCGACAGTGCTTTGAAAGTCTTCAATGAAGATTGGTAAAATTGCTAGTAGAAATGGTATTAACCTTTATCTCTCTGTATATGATTTCATTTGCTGAACAAAATCTTTATCCTGTCGGCTGACTATTAAAATAGTGTTTGGTGCTAGATCTATTGTCATACCCTGCAATGGCAACGAAACCATCTTTAAATTGAAATGAAAAAAATAAGGCTACTGCGATTGAAAGGCCTTGAAGAATGCAGTGGAAAGGCAAGTAATATTAGTAAAATTAATGAGAATGACCCAAAAGTCAAAAGGTTTGTGTTGAGCCTACAATGAAGAAATCTGGTACGGGTGGCGGGCGGTTCAAAGTATAACCAAGAAGATATGCATAGTGACACAAAGAGCAGACATAATGTGGACAGGGTGGGAACTCAGACCGGATATTAAGTCTACACCTGACAGGAGAAAACTGTCCATGAACAGGATGACAGGGCGGCAGATTTACAAACTATTTACGAACAGGAAATATTATGTTCGCGAATTTCCCCACCCTCGCCCTTATTTACTAGAGTTAGCTGTTTGTGATTTGGGATATTTCCAAGACAAGAAAATACCTGAGGACAAAGATTTGATTACAAACATATAACTATATTCCTGAAAGGGGTATTCCGAAAAATGAGTTTCAAGAATACTTCCAGCAATGGCGCTATCGTTTCTGATAGACAAGCTTCATAAGGAAGAATTCCTGGGCAAAATGCGAGAAAAGCTGAGAATTCAGTACGTTTAATTACTTCGAAATTTTGAAAATTCTCACATCGTGGAGAATCAAGTTCATTTTCTAAAACTATTTCACCCAAAGAAAGGCAATAAAGCCACTTAAACACAAGGAAAGTTACGAAGTGTTTACGAGCAAAAAAAAAAAAAAAAAACTTGATTGGATAAAATAATAAAAAAACAAGAATTAAGAAGATAACAATTGGCATTATATTTAAATTTTGAAATTCAAACTTGACTGAGAAACAAGGAGCAGGAAAAGGAAATTTCCATAAGCGAAAAG